>CALYCR020003320.1:0-46930 GCA_944470395.2 Schistosoma turkestanicum
TATTCATATGGGAATTCATAAATAATTTTTCCAGTCACAACGTGTTTAGTGTAGCTTTCTGTCAACATGTCCATGTTGTTGTGTGACAAACAATATATTCAAACGGCATTACTTAAGACGAATTATATAAGGACTGTGATGAAATTATCGTCATTGAACAATAATTTTCATCTATAACTGTCTGAGTGACTCATAATTACTTGAGGTCAAACTGATGTGATCTCTCAGAAATATGATAATCCAACACAAATCAACAATGTGTAAACAAAAACGTTTATGAATGAGAATGTGAGCAATTTAAAGATTGTGTACAGTCTTCTTTGTCGTTGAGCTAATCTGCTAAAAAATTATAAATGATATTTTTAAACTTGCTTTAATATTATCTTGTTAGTGGGACATAGATAAAGATCCTTTTCCATTAAACGATTGCGTGCGTTGAATGCTTATATGCTATTTCGTATTCACTCAGGTCTTTCCAATAGCTCAGAGAACAATCGATGAACCTTCTTGTGTAAGAAAGTATACATATACTAACGTTTTCAACTTCTTGTCTTCCTTCTTACCCTCCCAATGGAATATTAGCTCTATCCTATCCGACCGTGTCGTTATTTGAGAGAACTTCACTAGTGAATTGTTGTCCGAGAATAGTACATAAGAGGATTTGCTGCGTTTAGTAGGTTAAGACTATAACGTTTGCAATAATGATGGGATAAAGAAAAAAATTTCAAGATGCCTTTATCAGATGACTGATTAACGCAACTTGAGAAGGCAAAAATAGGTGTTTAAATTGCGGTTGTTGGAGATTCTTACTGAACAGCTCAACGTACACCACTCGAATTCGCAGGCTATTTCAAGTACGTCTTAAGAGACAGTTGTTAGTAGTATGCCACAGTTCATCGATGATTCTGAAAGTGGTTCGGACGTTGAGAAGACACAAGACGACACTTGAAAGTCTCAATGAATTATTCTGAATGTTTATTATTGGATATCAGCCGATTGATATTGGTTCCAATCAGACCCCATCATCAAAGAATTTGAACGGTTCAAGTGTTACTCACGTGTTGAGAAGACCAACTTAAATGGCCATTCGAAACACTGCAGTAGTATCGTCAGAGAATGCACTCTTTGAGACTCATTCTTACTGGAAGTTAATAAAAGTTTTACCTGAAGGAGGTGGCCAATCGTAGATCAGTTGTGCCGAGCTTTCAGTTTAGTTTTAACCAGCGTAAAATCTCTCCTTCAATTACTGCACGACTAGTGGCTATGCTTGTTTCCCCGAACAAGATCATAATTTGAGTACAAGACACGACAAGCAGTAAGGCAAACAGTTGCGACACACAAACTCCTGTGGGATAACATGCTGGGGAGGGCATGAGATCACTAGCATGAAGTTGATGCGTACTGACCGCACTTAACCACTCATATGAAAGCAGACGGTCACTCAGGTCCGTGTACGAAAATTGAGAATGAAGTCTCTATTTTACAAAAGCACCGCCCAAAGGCAGAGCCTGCAATCAATTGGCCAATACCACAGTCATCCCGGCAGGGTATGGACGATCTTACCTCCTGTTGGTTGATGCATAGAGCAAGTGTACAGAAACCTTTCTAATGAGAAACCCAACTGCAAGCTGCAAAAAATGCAGAATCCATCACGTTTGAACATTTCCATTCCATCCCCAATTTAACGCACTGACAAATGCTTAGTTGGGGTACTCGTTAATTATCGACGATGGGATTGTGCATGTCACTATTGTTGTGTGCTAGGTTCAAATGGATATGCGTGCACGCCACACCGTAACAGTCCCCCTTCAAACATTTTACACTGTTTCAGCGGCTTCATTAGGCTTGCTATTTACGGCTTTGCTGCCTCGTATGCACCTGACTTCGTGCTGGACTACATCTATGCTGGCTTGGCGGTAACTATCCTAAGCTTCAGCGTTAACCATCATTTCGATGCATTTGGTTAACCAATGTATAGGATTTGTGGCGTAGAAGATCCAAAATGCCTATAAAATCTAAAGAGTAGAGGACTACCAAATAGATCTTAACGACGTTTTTTCTTATTCATCGCTCAACACCGACGCTCTCCACAGCAGAAGCTTGCGACAGAAAAATAAGAACGCATTTTCCTGTCATCCGTCCTATGCCAGAGCTTGAACATCAACAAAATCCTTCGATGTAGAAGCAGTTCGATCGACAGACAGTTCAGTTTCTGTGCAAACAGTGAGTGATAAAAAGTTTGCCAGGAATTTGGTCTTATCGAAAGCTGATACTAATCACTCACTTGCAGTAGGACCCTGGCACAACATCTCACGATTGTGCTCAAAGTTGAGGTGTAGGTGGTACATAGATTCAAGCAAATTCCATGGACCACTTTGTTGCAAATTGATTGACTGTTTTGATATACAACCGGCGCTAGTCAAAAATGAGCGAATATTATAGAATCATCTCAAGTGGGAGGCTCTCACCCTGTTATCGGAATATAATATAATTTATTTTCAACGGTGTTTTGATTTGAGACAACGTCTCGGGTGAATCGGTTTCCGAAAATACTAAGCATTAGTAATAGCCTCACTGTAGTAGTGAAAGAATTATAACAATCTCCATGGATTTTAAGTAACAGTGACAAACTTTTCGATGAATGAATATCCGTTTTTGGTGAGAACTAGTTTGTAGCAAAGAAAAAATATAAGAATATCTCATTTTCATACGATTCAGCACAAGAACTTTGCAATACCTAATATTAGGCTGATAACTTAATCCAGTTTCGAAGTAATTAAAGATTTACTTGATTTGAGAGTGAGTAAAATATTCTCTCTGGTATATCTGGGTTTATAACAAATCAATCTTTGAAAAATTAGTTCGCTGCTATATCTTTAGTTCAAGCTATCAATTTCACAACTACTGTACTGATACTTTGTTCGTTTCGCTGGATCATTCAAAAACCATTGGAGATGTAAGTTTCATAAATGGAGTAGAATGCGTAAATCTAATTAGAAATCATTCAAAATACCCAAGTTGTACTGTCACGAATAAAAATTATCTTTATTTCTGACCCAAGAGAGGTTGAAAACATTATCCGTAATTAGTATTTGAAAATTATTCAACCAATTTCCATTAAAAAATTCCATCATTTTATGGAAAGAATCTCGTTCATTGAACGTTATACTAAAAGGTACATTCAGTCTAAGTCAACGTGTTTCGTTGTGTAATTTCAAACTGATTTCAATGACATTTATGTCAACAATGCATTATTTATTTTTTGAAGCAAAATACGATTTCGGTGTTTTTTTTGAGCCTATGATCTTATTTCGTTTATATCAAAAGTCGTTTCTTGTTACACAAGTAGATGTTTTCAAATTTCATTTCATTTTTAACGTTTGATCATTTAAAATAATAATAATTTTTATTCCGTTACAATATATTTTGTATGTGTCATCAAATTCTAATTTCGCATCCAGAACATGCCTGCATTATTGTCTAGTATTGTCAGAAAAGTCCGAAGACTAATGTATCGTTAACTCTTATAGAAAATCTATGACAGAGTTGAATAAGAATGGCGAAAGCAAACATCCTTGACGGACAACACTTGAAGCAAACAGTTCAGATGACAGTTCACTATTAGATCTAACTGCAGATTGTATCAGGTTTATGCAATTCATTAGTACAATTTCAAGTTGTGAGCACTGCCCCAGAACCTCGCAATCGACAGAGTTGAATGCCGCCACAAAATCGAGAATTATACTGCAGTAGGATGTGTAAACTTGTGTTTATGTTCCAGGACTTGGTGTGATATGAATATTTCGTCTGTACATCGGCGTTGAGTTCTGAAACTAGCCTTCCTTTCTAGTCTATTATTCACAGGCTCGAGTTAGGCATAACGTTCTATCAAGGCTAACAATTTTGATACTACTTTAGCCAAACTGATTCCTCTGTGATTGTCAAAAGAGTAATTATATAATAAAATTACTCAGGAAAATATTTCAAAGAAAGAAGATGGAGAGAATACTCAAATAACCAATTAATCATGATGCTGCATTTCAGGCAATCCAGAAATAGTCTGTGTAAATCGAACGTTTTGAGAAGACTACTCTGCATATAAACCATTGTAAACATCTATGCACCGTTCATTCCAGATATTGATATTGACTTGCAACTATTATCAGATGTAGTCATCGTGAAATGTTTCGTTTTCCAATTATCTGCCAATACTTGACAGTACCAAAACAGATGAACACAGTCTTCTAATTACGACCAGTCGATGTTAACCCTCAAAAGCTCTTTCTCTATATCACGATTCAATAGCAGTAAGCAAACCTAAAATATAAACGACAGATATCGTCACACGAATAAACACAATATTACATAACAGATTTACGAAACTAAAAGAATTTCGAAGTTGTCTAAAGATTTCTAAGCATCCTAATTTTTATACGCTGAAATCTAGTTACGTTTATATCATTATATTTGAAAAAAATTACAAACCTGAGTTTTACTGGGAACTAGACAAAGTGATCGGTTACACATTTCAGAGATCTATTAAAGTTCATCAGTAACTGAGGATTTTGTGTAATTTTGTTCAGGTCTTTGTCAGGTTTCACGATTTTATTATTCTCATTTCTCTTATTACCCCTTCTTTATCTACTGAATGACTGTGTATGTTCATTGGTCATTTACATACATACTTATCCCTTTTATCCCTGGAAGAGCGTTCGCTAAACTTGTCTGTCCTGAGCCCTCTTTTCAGTTTCACACCGTTACGATTTTTTATTATCACAAGTGCTTTAGCTCATGTTTCCTTCAATCTTCCTGTTTGTTTTACTTGACTTGAGGTTCCAATTTACGGCTTACATCACGTTGCACTTGATTAAATTCCACAATATGTTACCCTTTTTACTCCAACGCATTTTCGTTGTTTTCTCTACAGATGGATTCGGCTTTTTTCCTCCCAAAGTAGATGGTTACTCACTGTGTTTGAATAACGGATATACAGTATCGTACTTACGAAACTGTTATTGAACACATGTTTCTTGTGGATGAACGCTTTCGTGGTTCTCTACCTTTGTAATTTCTTGACATTCACATTGCAAATTGTGTATTCGCTGTTTGTTGCAAGTTGTTTTGTGTTCCATATGTTCATCAGTTGTAGAAATAATTACTTTCTCAACTAATCCAAGCGTTCATATCTGCAACATATTTACCCTTAACATCGATGACCGTACACAGATCTATAAATGTTTCCGCATCTCCTACAACTTCACCGTCCAGTGTGATTTCGTTGGAGAACTTTGTGTTGTATCGAAAGATCTCGCTAACTTACATGTGTTTCTTGAGATCAACTACTACATAAGCAGCTGCAACACTGGTCGTCTTCTGCTCCACCTATTGCTATTTGTGGAACGAAAAAGTGATGTGAACAGTAACTTTTTCACTAAACACTATTCCTAGAAACTAATAACCGACCACAGTTTCTCGACATGCAAGTGTCACCGAATGATAGACACAAGATTTCTATACTTATAGTAATAGTATTAGGTCATGCCTGTAGATCCATATATTTTCAAACAATTTAGTTTCATTGAATCCTCTCTATTCATAACAGCATTCGCTTATTTGTTGCCTCACTGATGACTTGTCTTCTTTATCCTCCTCAAATGGAGATGTGATCTCAAACCAAGAGAGAAACGTTTCAGTAATCATAAGTTGAATGACTTACTCAAAAACTGTCGTTCGAGTCTGGACTTTGCTTTCAAAACGATCAGTTGCTCTTCTGTTTCTCACCCTTTTCAGCACCTTATGCTGCATCATAAATAGTAGCCTTCATATTCCGCATGAAATATTATTGCCTTTCTCAACAGCCTGTGGAACTATTATCAGGCAAAAAAAATCGGGAAGATAAACACACATTTTCTCGATCAACTCTTTCTGTGTACGGACTCAAATTTGAGTTACCCCCTGTAGAATTCTTTTTGAATGTTTTGTTTTTGGGAAAATCCCTCCATGTTTACATATTCTTGCCATGACCTGATGGACTTTTTCTCTTGACGTTTTTGGTATTTTATTTGATTCCAATTTGAGATTTTACCATTGTATGTTGTTATTCTTTCCATATTTTGTACTTATATTGAAGTTTTTGTGTTTGCTTCTGAATTGTACATATATTGTTTAAATTTGATATAATATGGCTACCGCCACATTTTTGGATAGACGCAGTGGCTGCTGAACTTAGTGTCACTTACTAGCTATTGTAATAGATACTCTACGGAGTAATTTAGTCCTGGAAGAAACATAAACATCGTAAGTCTCTGTATTTCCATTTTTTATAACAATAGAGACGGTTTTCTCCTAGAATTTTCGGCTTTCTGATTTGGCTGGGACGGGGATCTAGGAGAATCGTACCGGTGTGTTTCTATTGGACGCGATTAGGACAGCCGCCGGCGAAATAAATTCTACAGTCTGATGTTTGCTCTTCGTGCGTGAATTATACTTGGAAATATTTACCAGAACGAAACATTTGGAATTTAATCGTTTATTGTACTAGACTTCCTTGGAGGAAGAAATTGGAACTACGTATCATTAATTTTTGAACTGAAATTTGGATTTACTCTATTTTGTATCGTTAACGTCTTTACTGGACTTTATTTATGATGTCAAACCGAAAAAAATCACACGTGAGGAGGGTGGAAGAGCTCGACGGATCACAGGGCTCTAGGCAAGTCGTTGACGATAAGCTTTTTATGGGTAACCCACATGTTATGTCTGATATTTATTATTGTAAGTCATCGATAGAGGGTTTAGAATTACCTAAGGTTGAACTTTCATATTTTGATGGAAGGTCTCGCGACTATTTTAAGTTCATACGACAGATAGAGACGTTTATAGAACCTCGAATCAAGGATGATCAAGTGCGTTTATTGTATTTAATTCATTATTGTAAGGGAAAAGCTAAAAATGCGATCGAAGGCTGTCTTATAATGGACCCACAGGCAGGATATAAGAGAGCTAAGGTTATTTTAAAACAGCTTTTTGGGCAGTCACATGTGATAGCGCGAGAAACCTTAGAGGACTTATTTAGAACTAGGAATGTCGAATTTAATGATCCCGAATCATTGACGAACTTGGCCATTAAAATGCAGAACGCAGCTTTAACTTTAGAACAGTTAAATTGTACAGCTGAACTTAACTCTATGACTACTTTAGAACGAATAGTAAGGCTCCTACCTCGTCGAATGCAAGCCCAGTGGGCAGAGCTAGTATTCAAGTGGGACGAAGAGGAGAGAGAGCCCAATTTTAACGAATTGACGGAATTTATTATGTCTCGTGCTAAGATAGCTGGTAGTAGGTTTGGAAGATTAGCTTATCAGGCTAAAACAGGAAATAATAAGGAAGCTACTAGTGGTCTGCGTGCGAGACATTCGGATTTTTCGTTTCTACCTAAAGCACGCTCGGAAGATAAGCGATTTGTCAATTATATCACGAAAGCATACCCTGATGAAGTACGAGTACGTGACCGTAACGATGTAAATTCTCTTGATGCGTGTCCTAGTAACAAGCCGGTTGGTGTAACAGATAAGATGGCTTTTCTAAGTGTAGAAAAGAAAGAAAAGGGCGAAAAGTGTAGGCATCAAGATGGATCCGAAGTGTGTGACGATAAAAGCCTCTTAGCTGCTCGAAAAGCCTGGAACGGTAATTTGGATTCGAGTAATCAGAGGTTAGTGAGTTCAGCAAATATGAAAAAAGCCCAGGCAGGATTGAGTGAACGGAATAAAGCTTATTTTCGGAACCCTTCAGTTAGGGTAAATTATATAACTGGACCTAGAGTAGCTTCTAGGATAAGTGATGGTAACAGACAGTCTACAGTGCTGTGTGATGACGATGCTATTGTTGAGCATATGTCTTGTGCCGCGGAAACGGATGCTAATGTAGAACGGAATCATTTAGACGTTGACAATAAACTGGATGTCACTGAGGTGACAAATGAGTTACCGACGATGATGAACACTGTTCAAACCTCCTCTGCATCAGGAGATGGAAGGATAAATATTGATCCTACGTCATGCTACTTAAGGTCTTCTGGAGACGACGAATTGTCAAAATTGGAAATCTCACCCTTGCATATTAGTTATGGGTCGAAAACTTCTGTTGATAAGTTGGCATCACGGACTTCATGGTCTCTGCTGATCAGAGCAAGTGGTGGTGGATTGGCGACTCGTCCCCACGATAGAGAATGTAGTCCTTGGATAGGATATGACCAGGTTTGCGACGCGTTGTTCATGTTCGTATGGGTTAATTGGGGAAGGTTTATACTACCGTTAGGTCATTCCACGATAGATAGGGGAATCAAGGGCCTGATGGGAAGGTATAGGTATCTAGTTAGCGCGATAGGTCATATCCATGTTGGATGGCGGGTAGGCGTACTGCTGTAAGTCCTACACGTTATTCCGGTGTGGATTAGGGGATAACATGGGAACCCTAATTAAGGTGTCGTTAACGCTTGCTGTTTTTGCATGGAGGGATTTTGCGGGCCGGTGTAGAATTCTTTTTGAATGTTTTGTTTTTGGGAAAATCCCTCCATGTTTACATATTCTTGCCATGACCTGATGGACTTTTTCTCTTGACATTTTTGGTATTTTATTTGATTCCAATTTGAGATTTTACCATTGTATGTTGTTATTCTTTCCATATTTTGTACTTATATTGAAGTTTTTGTGTTTGCTTCTGAATTGTACATATATTGTTTAAATTTGATATAATATGGCTACCGCCACATTTTTGGATAGACGCAGTGGCTGCTGAACTTAGTGTCACTTACTAGCTATTGTAATAGATACTCTACGGAGTAATTTAGTCCTGGAAGAAACATAAACATCGTAAGTCTCTGTATTTCCATTTTTTATAACAATAGAGATGGTTTTCTCCTAGAATTTTCGGCTTTCTGATTTGGCTGGGACGGGGATCTAGGAGAATCGTACCGGTGTGTTTCTATTGGACGCGATTAGGACAGCCGCCGGCGAAATAAATTCTACACCCCCGAAAACCAATAGTTTGCATTTTACCTACATTCGTTGAGAAATAGTTAGTGAAAAACGGTTTAAAATGGAATCAGCGAAAATGGACATGGATGATATGATTTATTTATAAAACGTACTAAGATGTAGTTCGGCCCATGAGCATTTTACAGTGAACTCGGCAACCACCTCCCTCCTTCTTGCATTTCTCTCATAGATACAAATACAAACAACTTCAAATTGAATGACCCGACATCATCCACTATTTCGTCTATCTAATTCGCAAAACATACCTCCTAGAAAGTGTGGCTGATCTTAAACACTTGACGGTAGTACAAATAGGTATGGTTTATTGTAACACGCAGATCGTCTGTAAGACTATTCGCCAAAGGAGATTCAGTGTTGTTGATTTGAACATATCGCTCTCAAATATACTCATGACCTCAGATGAATATCATGGTAAAAATAATAATCTACATTCAAATAACAACAGCTTACACGAGGCATGCCATTTTGCAGGCATAATCGAAATTTATAACTCGACGAACAATTTTCTGTAAGGTGTTGTTCAGTTACATGGTTGTTTCATAATATACGATGGCTGCATGACAAACGCTAAAACTGTACCCAAAAAACTATAAATGTTTCAGACTCTGAAGTGTACAGTGCGACAGTTGGCGCGAGTTAATTTTGGTACGTTATGATAAATCACAAATGGGTGTGAATCAATGCAAGGTAAATCCACTTCTGTGAATAGCAAAAATTGATAAGGTAAGTATGCAAACATTTTTCTGTGATTAGTTACATTACAAATTTGCAGGATTCTTAGTAAAGTAATCGAGTCCTCGCCAAATATCCAGACTAATATTTAAGTGTCAGGATAAACTGTTGAAAAAGAGAAATAAAGAGAAAGGAGCGAAGAATAGAAGAACAATTATCCTCGTTTAAAGCCAGCGATTATTTTTTGGATAAAACAATGGTATTGTTGCTCAGACTAACTGTGTCCATGCACTTATGTATGTTTATTAACACTATTCAGCATTAAGAAGACGAATGAGAAATAATATTATGAAAGGTCGGAATTCAGATGAACTAAATTGTTAGCAATAATGTTGATTTACAGAATATATTAATGAGGCACAATTAGCTGATGCTTTATTGATATATCACTCGTTTTATTCTTTTTTAACTGTGTAGCTTAAGTTGTCACCAGCGAGCTCTTTTTCAACTTTATTTAGTAGATCTGCTTGTATTAGGATTTGTTCGTAGGAAGTCAGTTCAAGTTTATGATTATTAGTCAAATATGTGGCTTCCGAAGAAAGGCAATATCATTGATAAGTTATATTCAACTTAATTATAATTAGCCGCTGGCAAATAAAATGTTCTGACTCACGAACATGGATGGTTTGAGGTAATCACTACACCGTCATGAATGCTCTTCAGATACACCACTCTCCCTCCTTTCTGATGGTAAGCACTCTTACGTTTATTGCCAGATTTTAAATAACGGTTTCTAGGCCAAACTCTATATTTTGTGGATCTGTTCGGAAAACACTGTGTATACTCTCTCCACGTTACAAACGAACGAGACAACTTTGGCATCCGAACGTTCAAAATAACTTCCACGCAGCATATCACACTGCCGTTAATTTGACTAATCGTATAAATTGTGATTTAAGGATCAGTTGATGGTTTGTTTGAAGATTGGAAAAATGGATAGCTGAGGCAAGAAAAATGAGGAAGGATAGTGGCAAAAGTCATGAGTGAGGCGATAAACAAATAAGATAGCAAGTGTTTGGATAGTAATGAATCGCAGATATAGTAATTCAATAAACTGATTATAAGGAACGAGAATGAACTCACAAGATACAGTAAGTCCGAGTTTCGTGTAATCGACATCATTTGAGTAGCATCTAAGGCTTTTTAATTCGCTCGTCTACTAGAAATATAAACCAGCAACAGTATCACCAGTTTCTTCAATCTGTAGATAGCGTCACAGATACGGATGGTATATGGTTATCCGTTACACAATAGACTGTATCGTGCTACAAAGAAATTACAACGCAATGATTTTTTGTGTTTTACCGTAAGTAGTGCATATGCGTTGTTTCTTAGTCTGCTATCAGTATAGTAGTTCATAACTAGGCAGTATTTTACGTACGAAAAGCCAATTAGTTATTTATCAAGGAAAACCGGCTTGTTTTTCAACTGACGGCGTCATAGTCGTTCGAGAGGGACATATTTGCATCTTTCTGTTTAGTCTACATTACGGTTCCATACTATCATCATCAGCTGCAACGTAGACCTCCGTACGTGCGCACATTCATCTGTTCACTTTGCCATACCACATAGTAGTGGAGGTAGTGAAAATATTAGCCGTATTCGGAGAGATAAAGGTTCAGAGACATGATTCAAGAAGTATGTTTCAGTGATGTAAATTTTGAAAGAGAGGGGTGATAGTGGAATCAGAAGGTTAGGACCAGAGAGAACACAAGGAATGTGTTCGCTCGCGTCACGTAAACTTTCTTGATCGAAGTCACTCAAGGTCTCGAACCATCGATTACTGTCATCTCCTGGACACCAACCGGGTAGTCGATAACTACCAATATGACTTAGTCAACTTATCAGTGAATGTAGTTGAATTCTCGATCGTGACAGCTCAATTCGATTCCAATAGACGTAGGTTGGACGCACTTCCCAATTTCGAAATTAAAACACAATAATTCTAGGGGTAAATGGTCTATTTACAATTAACAAATGGAAATACAAATAATACCTAACTAATATTACGTCTTCCAATTCAGAATTACTCCGAACGAGTATCAATGTGCCGAGGTCTAGGTGAACTCCTATGCTGCACGATGATGAATCCAAAAATGTGGCGGTAGCCATATTATATCAAATTTAAACAACATATATACAGTTCAGAAGCAAACACAAAAACTTCAATATAAGTACAAAATATAGAAAGAATAACAATATACAATGATAAAATCTCAAATTGGAATCAAATAAA
Source organism: Schistosoma turkestanicum (assembly GCA_944470395.2). Taxonomy (NCBI): domain Eukaryota; kingdom Metazoa; phylum Platyhelminthes; class Trematoda; order Strigeidida; family Schistosomatidae; genus Schistosoma; species Schistosoma turkestanicum. The sequence goes on from CALYCR020003320.1 coordinate 12,025, forward strand.
TTACCAAAAATGTCAACAGAAAAGGTCCGTCATGTCATAACAAAAATATGTAAACATGGAGGGATTTTCCAAAAAACAAAACATTCAAAAAGGATTCTACAGTGAATTCGTGGATTTCGCTGTGTTTCCGTTTGGTCTCCCCTGGCTTTCTTCCAAACTACTAAAGCTCGTCGAGGCAGTCGGTGTTTAGGTATACAAAACACGGGTACCAAACACCTCAACTGATGAAATTTAAATACTTCATTTTTTGACCTGCCATACTTACTGAGTTCCTGTTTCCTAACAACGGAATTGTCCTCTCGATAGTCCCCGAATATACGAAAGTTACGTCGAAGACAACTATGGTCAAAAACCAGTAACTTACGAATACCTTCTCCTCTGACTGGTCATGTAGTGCAGCCATAAGGTAGGATGGAGTGAACTACTGAGCAGTAAACTCATACCCTAATCAGCAAACGGATATCTTGACTGCGTCGTACGTGACGTATGTCGACAAAAGCTACTTTAGGCAGCTGTATCCGTGCTGAGAATCCGTCAGTCTCCAGGCCGTCAGCAACGATAACTCCACTCAGATAAGTGAAGCAGTCTACACGCTCAACTAATCCATTCGCAACCATCAATTAAGGAAACGACGCACGAAAATAATCCCGAAGTAACACTTTGCTTTTCGAGAGGGACAACCACACTCAAAACACGCTCTCATTGTTGTCGAAGGTAGTCAGAAGACTATGAATTTTGTCAGCGTCTTCACCAAAAAGAACTATGTCGTCAGCAGATTCTGGAGCTTCAATGTGTGCCTGTGTTCCAGGATTTCTCGTAATGTAATATTGTGGTCTATTTAGCCACGTCCTTGTCTAAAATCGGCTACATTTTCTCTAGTCTGCTCTTCAAAGTTAGGCGTCGGAGGAGGCTGACAAATTTAGAAGTGTAATCCGTGTTTTGTCTCTATCTGCACTACGTGAAATCTAATTAATGATTTTACTTGAAAGTGTATGCGGGACATTTTACTGATTTTACAGAAGCTTCCAGTAAAGGTTGTACTCAAGCGTGAGAAAGTTGCCTGTTTTTACATTTTGTGGAGAGTGTAAAACGACTTGAGCGCCAGATGTACCACAAAAAGCTGTTTCCAAAAACGTTTTTAGGAACGGTGGCAATGAAGTGCGAAACTGATATTATTAAAAGTTTTGATGATATAACTCGTTACCATGATAATATTTATTTGCAATTGTTTCAACCTGGAGAGGGTTATGATCTCTCCTAAATTACGGGTTCATTTTGACAAGCTGACTCGGTAGAGTGTAATATATCAGTTTTCATTGTAACGAATCTTGCAAATATAAACCTTGGTATTAGGGATGATTTGTGGAGTTGAAAATTTTCTACTTGCACATTCACTTATAACCCCAAGGTTCGAAGTTTGTGCAGTTTATATAGCTCTTGGAAAATCATTTGTTTTGTGCATGATCAAATGTAGTTCAGCAATACTCTTATTATTATCAGTGATAAGAATTACAGAGACTAGAAGCACATCAAATGACAATGGAGTGATAAAGCTGTTTTACGTAGCTGCGAAAGTCTCCCAGAGAAGTAATTGAATCCAACCCATGTCTTAGTGGAGAAAAAAGATTCAGTTCGCTCACTCGTCCTAGGATATTTTGGTGCCACAGGTCCCTTCAAAAACAACGAAATCTCTTTTGTCGACATTACCACTGCGGTTGACAAGCAGGCCGTATCTATTATTAGCTATATCTGACTGTTCTTTTACAGATTCACAGAGGTCGTTGAATAAAGGCTCCTCCCAACCCATCTCGAGAATTCGAAACGCTACTTTAACCCATTCTCTATGTAGGTTTGGTGGAAGTTTTAAAAACATGCTTTCGATCGTCTTCGTAGAATAAAGATCGAATAGGTAGTTCATTTGTGTGAGCGTAAGTTCACAGATATACATCTCACGAGCTAGCCTTCTTAAACTGTTTGGATCGGTCTCCTTAATAGCACAGCTGTTCAACATCTTGTCGATATATTCACGGGCAACTACGTGTTTCTGACCAAATACTTCCTCGAGAAGCTCTGTACGATAACCTTCTTCCGGTTGTAGCAATGTACAATGAACAATTGTAGCCTTGGCTTCACCTTCACAACAGTGAATCAAGTAGTTTAACTGAGATCGAGGTCCTAAGCTCTCATCAAAACAACCGTTGAAATTTCGTTTGAAACTCTATTAGTTCATAGGATTACCATCGAATCTAATGATTTCTCGCATGGGTAGGTCTAAAGTTTCAGATATCATTCCTAATCAGTCCTTTCCTGCGTTCTTATCAACTGTACGTGAAACGGTTGTAGATTCGTACGACATAACCTTTACATTCTGTATTTCGTGACAATATTCTCTTCCTCTTTGCCGTAACCGTTCTAACTCAATTTTATTTTCTATATGAGCTAAACGTATTTTGGTTAATCCTAATGCTAACAAACGATCCATTAGGAAGCTATTTATTCCAGAGTGGTCTTCGATATGAGTTTCTGAGTAGTGTGGAGACAATTCAGGAATCTGATCAGCTTTACGATCCTCCGTAGACATTTGAAGGTACTCCGTATATGAACTTCTGATGAGTTACTGGTCGAAACTATGCACGATTTAATTTGTCCTACAGATGTAGTTCTAAAACAGTAAACGCAATACTGCCGCTCACAGAATCGATGATAAAGCTGTAGTCAGAACAAGGAAAACTTGGTTTCAAACTTTATCTGTTTCTAAACGAAGAAAAACCATGAACATATTACAACAAATAAAGAAATTACAATTATCAAGTAAGACGAGCAAACATACCGACCAGTATAACGTGTCCTTAGAAACATAAAAACATGAGTCACATCAATATAAAATAAAATAATAACATCCTTTAATCGATAAGTCATTCACAACAAAGAAAGTTTACAGACCGGTCAGACTAGATAGCATGGTGAGCTCCTAACCAATCTGATTGGTTAGTTATGGCATAACTACAATTAGTTTTTGAAATAACTAACAACTGTATCACCAGCTGGATTCACTATGCTTAGTGAACGATTGTGAGATGTTTGTCGACACAGTAGTAGTGCTGGAATCATTTTGAGCAAAAGTGCTGTCACATTTCTTTCTCAGTCATCCAGGGGTGACACGAATGAAGTTCATAGCCAGGAGTTGTGCATACTGGCCTCACATGAGTCAACATAACATGGCGTCGGTGTCATCCGGCTGCAAATCTGAATGTCTAAGTTCCGCCGGTTTCATGGCCCAAACCTGAGCATCCTTGGTTCAGGATACATGTCGACTTCGCTGGTTCAATCAAATGAACTTTGTATCTAATTATGGTCAACGCCTTCTTAAAATAGCCAGAAATCAGCCATGTTATTCCCTCCACTACAACTAGGACACTACATCTCCTCACCGAAATTTTCTGTCGAAATGGCCTACCAGTTGTGATCGTATCTGTAAATGGCTCCAAATTTACCTCAAGCTAATTCCAAACTTTTCGTGAACGGCTAGCCGTTAAACGCCCACGCTCGCCATCATACCAACTGCAATCGAATACGCAAGCGGAAAGGTTTGTGGATACGTTTAAAAGAGCATTGATTAAGTCAAAAGGGGAGTAGAGCTCAGCCAACGCGTCTATCGAACAGAAAAAGTGAGTTGTTACCAGTGAAAATGTCCACTGAAGAAATCCTGATGGGAAGAAGACTAAAAACTATCCACAGTCTGATGCATCTGACTGGTGCATCAACATCAGTAGAGACAAAGCCGCAAAGACGATCCATTCACGAAGTGGGATGCGCTGTGTTTGCACACGATTACAGAAAGGACCATGGAAGAAGCGAGAGCGGTCAGAAGAGTTGGACGAGTTGTGTACAAAGTATAGGTAGGAGGCGATGGTAAAACCTATCTCTCTGCTAAATACCTAAACGTGATTTATCAATTTTACAAATCTGACAGGCGAAACGTACTGCTCAAAATCCAGTATGATCCTAGTAGTGTATATCAGTGGAATTTGTGTGAGAACCTGCGGGTCAGTACTGATGAATATGCGGGATGTGATTTGGAAATAAGTCTGCGAAATATATACCGACTCCCAATTATGTTTTCTTTGCTTTCGGCTCTTTTGATTGATGAGGCGACTAATCAGTAACAATGAGGTTGCTTTTATACGCTTGCTACTCCTGAAGTTCATGTTTCCAAAACTAAGTTCAGATGGTTATTCTATCGACACACTACGCAACATTCTTACTCAGGCGCTCACAGTATGAGTTAGAGGTTGGCATTCAGTAACAATAATAATAAACAGTTAGACATGGAGAACTTTTAATGATCAATGTTTTTACTTTTTAAAAACTCTAATCTTTCGACTGAGATTTCGGATACTACGTACATAAATCTGGCTTATTACTTCGACTTCTCTCATATCCACTTGACACTACACAACTCTTCATTCCATTTTGCTGTAATCCTTCATTGGTGGGTTATGTTCTGCTATTCCCATGATCTACTTTAATTTAAGTGGTCAGTATGAATTTTATCTTGACTTACTACTGTATGAACTACTTTAACATTACAGGTTCATTAGTACTTTGGTTGAATATACACACTTGCCACACCGCTACCATTATCTCTCATTTCTCCTTCTCAGAACCATAGTAACGGAGGGAAAAAATTGATGCGTCCAGGCAAAATCAACCATATGGAGATGAATGGCTGGATCAAAAGTCGATCGACAGTAAAATATAACGTGACAAATGTAACATATATATTAGACAAGAAATAATAAATACGGAAAAACCTATACGAAAAGAGGTAAAAATAGTTAACAGAAATAAATATATAAAGATTAAAAACGAAGATTATTAAAGAGAAAGTGATAAGGACAACATAAAAGTTTGAGTGGCAGAATCCAAATTCACAATGATTTAAAAATAGCAATGATCTCGGAATGTGAATTGAGGTCAGACACTATCTGTTTATTTGATAATTCTACACCCACAATCTCACATTGATATGCCAACTGACATTCGGAATTCTAACTTCCTAATAAACCACCTGCGCCTAATAACTGCGTTGAGACTTGCTAGTCGTTGTGACTTCATTCTACTCAGCTCACCGACGAAATAATTTTCCTTTTCTATTTCCTTCTCATCAATGTTACTTGAGCCTGTTCTAGAGCACTGCACACTACTAATGCATAAAATGAATGATGTGCTCTTTGGCTTCGTGTTGAAATCGCATTCTGATCAGCACTAGAATTCTGTCCTTATAACCGTCAAAATCACAACTGACCTTTCGCAATTCTCGCTATGCGATAGCTGGTGGTATACAGAAAACACACTTCTTTGAAGCGAGCGTGTTCATTCCATATACGTCATATATTTTCTCACAGATATATTCCAACAGACTATAATATGTCAATCAATTAAACATATGCCTACAATTTACTCGTATATACCGAATAATGCGTTATGTGTATGCAGATAACAGTGGCTTTTACGGTCGTTCTCGTATGGATAATATATTTTGTTTGAATATTTCTGACGTACGCCTTTCTGTATAGCGATTCAGACACTTCTCTTATAGTTGAAGATCTCGCTGTTAAGTTAGGCCTCTAAGGAATACCGAGATTGGTATCCCTAAACACTTTTAGCAACGAATCCTCCAAAGATGTCAATATAGACTTGCATTCGAGAGACTTTTCATTTTCTGTTAAGATGCAAAAGTTTCCACAGTCAAACAACTACAAGCAGTCCAAAGGACTGTGCCAACGGCGTATCAACTGTCATTCTGGTCCTAAATAAAGGACGTCAGTTTTCCGAGAGTAGAAGATGAGAACGTTAAACTGTTGATTTGGTGTAATGCACCGGTCGTACATGGGACGAAGGAGATAAGAACCGGGAAGACGAATGAACCGACTACTGTGACGACTATATTAGAATGGACATTGTTCGGCCTTTACGGGAAACCACGCGAAAGAAACGGCGTGCTAAAGTATCTGTCAGCCAAGAAAGAAATTCTGTCTGATCATGTTCTCGGATTAAATATTTCATCACGCGTTGTGAATGCTGATGTGTCGAAAGTTGCTCCGGTTAATTTATGGACATCAACGTCTACAAGTCATAGCTCTGCCTCATGTGTTTTGTTTCTAGATCGGCTGAAGTAGTTACAGCTTCTCAGGTAGACTGTAAGGATTCGAAAATTCAAGAGGATTCTGCTAAAGAAGTAACTGAAGATAAACAGAAAGTAAAGTTAATTTTAGCGGAAATGGATGTATTTGCTGATAAAAGAGAAATACCTGTATTTCGACAGCACTGTTGAGCTCATATTTCCAATGCTAATAAACAGAAATAACCTTCGGGGTTACTGCCGGTCCCAAGCGCGGATAAAGGAGGAGGGTTGGACATTGGGTTGACAACCCCATTCCGTCAAAAACTAACTTGCCAAAAAAACGCTAACCAGAAAAAATAATTCAAACCATTTTAACTTTGCCCTGGGAGTTGGAGGAAGAATTATGAAGTCGCGTGATGAAAGCCGAGTTCCCTCGGAAGTCACGGGGCCGATGCCTCTTCTGACAACCAGAGTAACCATTTTTTTAGGTACATGGAACGTTCGTACATTGTGAGAGACTGGAAGACTATTTCAAGTTGCGGCAGAAATGAAAAGATACAACCTGTAGGTGCTTGGAATCAGTGAAACGCATTGGACACAGGCAGGACAACTGAAACTAGCTTCAGGGGAACTGCTGTTATACTCTGGTCATGAAGAGGAAAACGCTTCACATACACAAGGAGTTGCACTGATGCTGTCCAAACATGCACAAAAGGCACTAATAGGATGGGAATCTCATGGACCAAGGATCATTAAAGCATCCTTCAAAACAAAGATAGCGGACATTACAATGAACGTCATCCAATGTTACGCACCTACCAATGACTACAATGACGAAGTTAAAGATCAATTCTACGAAAGGCTGCAGGCAATCGTCGAGAAATGTTCACCAAAGGATTTGACGATTCTTATGTGAGAGCTGAATGCCAAGGTTGGCATGGACAACACTGGATATGAAGACATCATGGGACGACATGGACTGAGAGAAAGGAACGAAAACGGTGAGAGATTTGCAAACCTATGTGCATTCAACAAACTGGTCATCGGTGGCACAATATTCCCGCACAAACGCATACACAAAGCTACATCGATTTCACCGGATCACACTACTCAAAACCAGATTTATCATATCTGTATCAATAAAACGTTCAGAAGTACTATGTAGGATGTGAGAACCAAGAGAGGAGCTGATATAGCCTCAGATAACCATTTGCTGGTCGCCAAAATGAAACTGAAGCTAAAGAAACACTGGACAACGGGGCAGACAACATCGCACAAGTTTTATACGGCCTTTCTTCGGGATACTGTAAAGCTCAACGAATTCAGGATAGCCCTCAACAATAGGTTCCAGGCCTTTCAGAATATACACAATGGAGAGGACGCAGCGTTGAAGATTAATTGAAAAGGGATAAAGGAGGCAATCACTTCAACATGTCACGAAGTTCTGGGTCACAAGAAGTACTATCACAAGTAATGGATCTCTGTTGATACTCTTACAAAAATTGAAGAAAGGAGGAACAAGAAGGCAGCAGTGAATGTCAGCCGAACACGAGTGGTGAAAGTTACCGCAAAAGCTGCATACACAGAAGCGAACAGGGAAGTGAAGAAGAGCATCAGAGTTGACAAACGAAAATATGTGGAAGATCTAGCAATGACGGCGGAAAAGGCTGCAAGATAAGGAAACGTGAGACAATTGTACGAAACAACAAAGAAGCTGGCAGGAAACTATCGTAAACCAGAACGACCAGTGAAAAGCAAGGAGGGGAAAGTAATCAGCAACACTGAACAACAGCGAAGTAGGTGGGTGGAGCACTTTAAGGAACTCCTGAATCGAACAGCTCCACTGAATCCACCCAACATTCAAGCAGCATCCACGGATCTCCCAATTAATATTGGCGCACCTACGATTGAGGAGATCAGTATGGCCTTCAGACAAATCAAGAGCGGCAAAGCAGCAGGACCAGACAACATTCCGGCAGAGGCAATCAAAGCAGATGTAGAAGCAACTGCGAAAATATTTCACATTCTCTTCAAGAAGATTTGGAATGAGGAACAAGTACCATCAGATTGGAAAGAAGGATACCTGATCAAAATACCAAAGAAAGGCTATCTCAGCAAGTGTGAGAACTACAGAGGCATCACTCTTCTTTCAATTCCAGGCAAAGTCTTCAACAGAGTATTGTTAAACAGAATGAAGGACTTCGTAGATACCCAACTTCGAGATCAACAGGCCGGATTTCGTAAGGATCGATAGTGTACTGACCAAATCGCTACAACACGGATCATTGTGGAACAACCAGCTGAATGGAACTCAAAACTCTACATCAACTTCATCGACTACGAGAAGGCATTCGATAGCGTGGATACGAATGCACTGTGGAGGCTTCTTCGACACTACGGGGTGCCTGAGAAAATAGTTAACATCATACGGAATTCTTATGATGGATTCAACTGCAAGATCATACACGAAGGACAGCTAACAGACTCCTTTGAGGTGAAGACCAGTGTCAGGCAAGGTTGCTTACCCGCATCCTTTCTCTTTCTCCTGGTGATCGACTGGATTATGAAGACGTCGACGTCTGGATGGAAGCACGGTATCAACTGGACAGTGAGGACGCAGCTGGACGATCTGGACTTCGCAGATGAGTTGGCTCTTCTATCGCACACACAACAACAAATGCAAGAGAAGACGACCAGTGTAGCAGCATCCTCTGCAGCAGTAGGTCTCAACATACATAAAGGAAAGAGAAAAATTCTCCGATGCAACACAGCATGCACCAACCAAATCACTCTTGATGGAGATACCTTGAAGGACGTTAACACCCTTACATATCTGGGCAGCATCATCGACGGGAAAGGTGGATCCGATGCAGATGTGAGGGAATGGATTGGCAAAGCAACGGCTGCATTTCTACAATTGAAAAATATCTGGAACTTCAAACAACTTTCAACCAATACCAAAATCATGATTTTCAATACAAATGTCAAGACAGTTCTACTGTATGGAGCGGAAACATGGAGAACTACGAAAGCCATCATCCACAAGGTACAAGTGTTTATTAACAGTTGTCTACGCAAAATACTTCGTATTCGTTGGCCAGACACCATCAGCAACAACGAACTGTGGGAGAGAACAAACCAGATTCCAGTGGATGAGGAAATCAGGAAGAAGCGGTGGAAATGGATAGGACGCACACTACGGGAAGCACCTAACTGCGTCACGAGACAAGCCCTCACATGGAACCCTCGAGGCAAAAGGAAAAGAGGAAGGCCAGGGAACACATTACGCCGAGAAACAGAGAAAGATATGAGAGGAATGAACAAACGTTGGACAGAACTGGAGAGGTAAGCCCAGGACAGAGTTGGTTGGAGAAAACTGGTTGGTGGCCTATGCTCTATTGGGGGTAACAGGCGTAAGTAATTATTAAACAGAAATGGTATAATCCTGGACGTTTTCATTTCCAGTTAAATGATATACACAACAACGGTGCTGAAGAGAATACCGAATCTCCCTACAGGTAATGGATAGTAGTGCATGTAGAGTATAAAGACAGACTGTTGAATAATACTCTCATTTGGTTACAAATACCTGTTGCTCTAGTTGACTCACGAACGAGGAAGATCATACTGAAGGAAACATCACCGTATACGAATCCAACGAGATGAGTAAACGAACGCTGGGGAAAGAGTGAAATGCCTGAACGGACGATTCATCTTTTAAAGTTCATAAGTTTCCTGACAACCTTACCAGAAGAAGTGCTTTGTTGTACGTAGCATTAATCTTTGATCCTGATGGCCGTATATGGAAACACATCATAAAGTCAATGAGGAGGAATCCACAACAGGGAGACTCAAGGTTAGTAAACATTACTGGCTTGTCGAGAAATCATTCGATGAAAGCTGTAGTTAAACAGGTCTAGTGTGCTACAGATGGCCGAGTCAGAACGATTCGATTGAAGACAGACACCGTAGAGATCAACCCGAGATATTCGAAACCTATGTCTACTGTAAGAGGTCGATTATTCGAGCACGAAGGCTACAGATACTGGACGAGGTGACCGCTTCGAGGGGTGTTAGTTATTTTATAACCAATTGTAGTTATGCCATAACTAACCAATCAGAATTTGGTTAAGGCACCCACCACCTGATCTGACCTGACGTGTCTGTAAACCTTCTTTGCTGTAAAAGACCTACAAATTTATTGACAATATTATATTATCTCACCTTATTATCTTATTTTAAACTGAAATCTTTTTCATAGGAAAGGCTACATTGTAGGGTACTTTTGCTCGTTTTACTTGATGATTGTAATTTCCTTATTTCTTGTACTAATCCAATTGTTTTTATGTTGAGAAACAGATGAAGTTTAAAGCAAAATTTTATCTTATTCTAACTGTAGCTATCTCATAGACTCTGTGCTCACCAATATTGCGCTTACCGTTCTACAATTAAATCTGTAGTAACAGATTCAATCCTACAATTGAAACAAACATATTCATTTCAATCACTGGATATAATTATTCACAGATAACTACCAACAGACTAGAATAAGTCAGTTTATTGCATATAACCTCATGATTTTTGACATAACCAAGCATGTAGATCCATAGCGAATTCGTCACCAAATCGTACTATTTGAAATAAAAATTATTTCATAGCATTTCTCCATAAGTTTCAATGAATAATACAATGAATAAGCACAAACACCACATCATTCTCTGTGTGGTAGACTCAAAATTCACAATGATTTAAAAATAGCAATGATCTCGGAATGTGAATTGAGGTCAGACTCTCATATTTTTGATTATACTTCACCCACGTTTTCTCTTCAATACTCCGATGTTTTTGTTTCCGATTGATATATAACTATTTCGATTGAAATGCTTCCACATTCAAATATTTTTTTGTTGTCATTTGATCCTGATTATTGAGCTAACAAGACCTTAGATGATTACGTGATATCGCTTTCCGAATTTGTTTTAAACTTGGATACAATCTTTTGAGAGGAATCTCGCCTAGATTTTCACCGAATAAAGAGTCAACGTTTACTTCAGTTCATTGAGGTAATCAGCTTCTATTTCAAATCCGATGATAAGGAACGAAATAACGCCGCTCATCACCTGCTTGTTTCTTTTCTTGTACTATGCTTTTTTCTTGGATTTCTTCACTCTTCTTCGGTTGATAGTAGTTATAGAATTCCTGCTTCCTTTTTCTTTCATCACTTAAAGCGTACCTCATGAGTTTCATTGCTTGTGATAGTGCTTCTTGTTGGCTTAAACCTCATTACATTTTCAAGTAATTGACTACTTGATATCTTCCTAGTTGTTCTACATGGTAGTATTACTTCGAATAACTTGATCGTGTGAATCCTGAAACGTATTTCCAGAGGCGATATTGAATTTCTTGAGTTTGTGTGTATCACATATCAAAATTTTGTGATGTTTTCCGTCTGTCGTCTAGTGCTTCTTCAGTGTTTGTTTCATCTTAGCCACCGCCAAGTAAAAACCTGAGGATGTAAAAGCTCCTCAGTCATCCCTCTCAACTTTTCCTTGATGCGCAAATAAAAAATTTGTTTCTGTCCAGTGTGGATGACAACCAAATGGATTTCTGTATATGTTTGTTAGTGAATATTGTGCAGAGTATGCCCAGTTTGTTGAAGGCATATCTGTTTTTGCAAATCTATTACTATTTTTGTTCCCTTCCTCTAGACTATGTGTTTTTATGATTTCCTCGTATCCGGTGTGTTCAGATTCAACCTTGCCTTTCACGTCTTCCATCCGAAAAGTCATTTTTTTTTAGAACTTCTCAAGGATTTGCTGCAGTCTCCTGCAGAACTGTAGAATACCATTGTTGTTGTTGTTGTTGTTATCCTTGATATTTTAAACTTTATTTCTGGTTTGTTTATAAGTACCTATTTCAAGTTATCAAGTGCAACTCCTTCTGCCTAAAGATGTCAGAACAAAGTGTTCACCATGAACATTTAGTACTTCGATGTATATCACAGCTAGTCAGTGACTCCAGTTCTAGTTCCGATAGTATTCAGCAATTACTTAACGTATGCTTAACTATATGAAAATGTACTATTTCAAATATCACCATAACTGCATTCCGCTACTAGTAGAAAAAGGGGATTTTCCCTATTAAGAAACAGTTACATTATGTTCGAAATCGCAAACTAGTCAATCTGCTTAGAGGTGGATAGAAAAAAAAATAACAGTTAAATACCATTTCATTTGATTGCTCAAGCAGTAATAAACAAAATATCGACACAATTTTTAATGACAAATTAAGGACAAACAATAATATAATGAAATCCATCACTAGTCAGTCTATTACACCGAGATATATGAAATCATTCTACGAAACCCTTTTAATTAATCTGCAACGTTGAGTAAATTTGTGTCGTCAGTGACAAATATGTACAAAAAAAAATCTTGTTTCATTTAACTTTTCTTGAGTACTTTTTTTCATGATAGGTAAATCCATACATGGTAAGTGTTGAAGATTGTAGGTTTATTCTAAAGTCCGTCTTATTTTACTTGATCACCAGTGTAATAATTTCAAGAAATATTCACTACATGTTCTAAAATTTTGAAATTTTGCTTATCAATAGATAAAACAGTGATTTGTATTGAAATCATAATGAATAAAGTCAACAAAACCACTATTTTGGTTACTGTATATGAGTAGTATTTTTACTGAAAATAGCCACACACTTCTTTTGCTGCCAGCATAATCTAAGATTATACAGCATATCAAGTTCCGTTAATCATAAACCAAGATAATGATGATTTTTTACATCTGGTCATATGCGGCTAAATGTTTCAAACAAAATGAAACATTTTATTTTATATTAGTCCTGAAATTCAGTTTCAAACACTTAAATAAATGCATAAAATGCCATTCAATCCATCCGTTTGCGTTGACCGTTGCAATGAACTAGGTGATATTTGAAAAACTCTGATTCTTCAACTGTTTTCTTATAACTTCATCAGGTTGTAATAGAAAGTTTTCGGAACAATACTTTGAGAGCGTATTATCGTCCATATGTTTCATGTGTATGCAGTCATGTTTTTCAGTACACATTGTTGAGTTTCCTGAACAACAGTGTCCTGTTGGGTAATTTATATCATTTTTAACTTTAAAGAGTATTTTGAACCACAAAACAATGTCGATTCACCAATGTTATCTGTTTTTTGGAAGAACTCATTTAGTCTTATTGTATATAAACACATACTGTTTATTTGACATGAAATTTCAATAATTATCTTGACTACAGAAGGTTAATCTAGGTAGCATCACAGATTTGATGATTTTTTGTATCTTGTAGTTAGATAGATGATGAGTCTCAATCAACCAAAATCAGGCCACATACAAATTCTGTGTGGTCTTCTATTAAGTCTAATGAATGAACCGAATAGACATTCAGAGATCATTTGGAATCGCGTATCGAATTTTGTTTCAAGGTTGGATGCAGTCAGTTGAGTGGTAACTCGTAAAAAAATTTCATTGATCTCACAGTCAGCGTTGACTGCAGTTCTTTAAGAATAACAGTTTCTATTGAAAATCCGATGATCAGTAACCAACGTGATTTGAATGACATGAAAGAGAAAGCAGTGCTGCGTAGCGAACTTCTTCACTGCTCTCAACCGGTTATCATCTGCGCTTCCGACCATGAGACAACGATGATCAATCTCATTCGGTTTCCAATAACAACACAACTGATTGTTTCATTCATTCATTCACAACACACTCAATCCTTCCATATAAAAGATTATCTGAAGGAGTTGATCTCATTTCGCAAGAACTGTTTGCACTGAATATGCGGCATTGTTGTTGTCAGTAGTGATTGAAATGAATCACTGTTTCAATTCATTGGACCTTATTTATACACAGATGTTGCTCCATTTTAATATCAAACGAATCGTTCACGATAGAAACTAGTAGGCAAGCAATCAATTTTTGCACTCACGTATTTTCAAACATTATTCGAATGACACACGCATCTAGACTGGACGCAATTTGTTTCTTAGACTGCCGATATTTATTTATTATACATATTCACTATGAATTATACTATTCCTAATGCCCGATCATCGCATTTTCGGCATTATTTGAATTCGTCTAGAAATATGCAGACAGTCTGTTGTGAATGCGTTACAGCTCCTTTGATCAATTACCGCTCGTTCTAGGTCATTTTTATTAATTTGCTTCATTTTCTTGCCACAATCATCGTTTTCTTCGTTTTCTTTCGTCACCGTCATATTTCGTATGTATTTTACATTGTCTATTCTAAGCTTGAATTCACTCAACATATTTGTATATTTCGAAGCAACTTATTTTTCATTTGTATTACCTTGGTTTGATTCAGGTTTTTATGACTTTCACTAATTTCTCGTATTCTTCAGTTGCTGCCTGTTCAAAATGTTATTATGAGGCGAAAGTCTCTGAAGTGTTGTAAGCTTATGGCAAAGTATATCTCACGGAGAGTCAATGCTTGAGGACTCAGTTTATCAGAATCATCTCTTTGAAAAAAGGATCGAAAATGATTTCCCTTGTGCATCTAACCAGTGATGGACAAAGCAAACGGAATCAATATTCACGGCTGTTCAATAATTTTACACTAATCCCCGAACGAGAATATCATTTGCTTACACATTGGTATTTGAATCTGGTTCAGTCGGCAAGATCACGATCAACGAAGTAAATTATCCGCATGCTAACACAAACAAAAGAAAAAGTAAAATTAGCTTTCTAATATTAGTGAGTGATCTTCTGTCAGACTACCCACAAGAACCACCAAAACCACAGCTAATTAATGTCAGGGACAGTATATTTTGCAGAAATGTTATACGACTTTAAGTAGGCTAAGATTATGCTAATTATATAACCTTTAACATGTAAAAAGAATAATCTACTGAGAATGGTACAGGATAATCGTTTAACATAAAAGTTTGTTTGTTTTAGAAGTGCCAGTAAATTAGAATTCGTTCATCAAAAGTAGACGACTGAAATATAAAGGCGAAAAACTGGATTACGGCCAAATAATTGATTTGGATGGATGGCAAAACTTAATACAATGAAAGTAGAGTTGCAACACTTTACTAATATATTTATAGGGATAACTGTAAGGCACGTCACATGCATTAGCTTCAGTGGCTGATTGTTCAAACTATAGGATAATTTGATGATTCTTTTTTATGTTTTATCAAATGCAAATTTGCATTGCGCTTTTTTATTTATCTCAATAATATGATCATTATCAGAATAAAAAAAAGAAAGGATCCAAGTTCATCTGTATTTCATACTTACTGCAACAATACTAAATAACATGATGATGTGGCAAACCATTCGCATAAGTGTGCATCAATGTATATGATATATATATATATATATATATATATATATATATATATATATATGAATTGCACTTTGTAATCAGTTTTATTCTGCTACAAATATACCAAATAAAACAATTTAAAGTGAACAGTACCTGGAATATTTTTTAGAATAATAATTAGTTCTATAAAACCAATCGCATTCTCTTCACAAAAGTGGATCCCGTTTTAATGCGTTTACTATTTCTTTACGTGGCGGTTTCGTTCTGTATGAATTTGTTTTATGGAAGGGTTGACGAATAGGAAGCAATCCATGTTGCTCGAGTTGTCAATGAATATTTTTCACAGAGAACGGTACATGCACTAACGTTCCATAGTAACTGCTTGAAATAGTGTAGCTCGTACCCACAGTATAAAGATTGCGTTCGTAACGATCCGGACCAGACAACGCAGCATATGTACGTCGGAATAAGATCGAACGAAGGAACCACCAACTACCACGACGACCATGTTCAAAACAATAAGTGTGCCAGACGGAGTTGGAACTGGAACATCGACTGAGTGCACTTATAAGAGCGTGGACGACCAGCCCAGCGTTGGCTGCGGACATTCTGTGAGTTGACTGTTATTGGCCGAAAAAGGTATAATTATCTAATATCTATAATCTTTATGTCAAAATACGTTTATTCTGTTCATTTACAAAATTATATTTTGCAATGAATCGATGACTGTCAACTGTAAAGCAAACACAGAATTGTGAATGTTCATTTAACAATATTGTAATAGATGTACATTATACAAGATAAGTGTTAGGTGACATCACAGTTGCGAAAGCATCACTCTCATTTACTCCCCACTACTCCCACCTACTTTACTGATGGAAATCTCGTATTTCATACTTCTGAAGAAAGAGTATCGCAGATATTTTCTGTGCAAACCTACAATTATCTACTACTACTCTTCTCACCATACAAACATACGAAATTGTTTGTGATTTGCTACGGACATTTTGTGAGTTGACTGTAATTGGCCGAAATCGGGTACGTCAAATTGATCTATCACATCTAGTACATTTTATACAGTTGTGTCACATAATTCATCTAAACAAACCAATGATTATAAACTGAACAATTCAAATTGAAATTAGCGAATCATCATTACCTCTGATTTATATAAATTTCAAAGAATCATGAATATTCTTGAGAAAAAAATGTACTCAACTGTTCTGTTTTATTTTACCTTGATTCTCGCACGTTTGATTGCTGTAGAAGTAGACAGTAAGTCGAAATATATTTTTTCCAATGAACACTTCATAATTCTAAATTTGAATTGTATTTTAATGTATCTAGTTGAATAATGACTTCTTTACCTACAAAATTTGGTCCACCATAATATCGAGAATGTCCTGTTTAAAACTTTCTGTGAATAATTGCTGACCAGTAATAATTAAACGTGACTGTTCGATTTACGTGTATAATGCACATAATGATTCTTCTAAATGGTCAAAAACTAATCAATGAAGTAAATTGAATTCCTTTTCATCTTCTTACACTTCTTATACTGCCATGGCTATTATGTGATGAATATGAATAATTAACTCCACCAATTTCATGAAATGTTTACTCAGAAACATTAAGTACAATTAGATCAACAGTTATTCTCAACCACCTTCTCACAACAGTTAATTTTTACTATTATTATGGTAAAAAGATACAAAAACACCATGTGTCAGCCATTCGAATTCAGTGATTCAGAAGTGGAACATTCGAAAATGGCTTATTTTAAGGATCACTAATAATGACTCCCTAGATAGTACTTGCTAACCACATTCAACTCTGTATTACTATTCCATTTTTCACACTGATTTAAAGTAAAGATTCTTCGCCTAACCCATTGGTTAATATGTTTTTAATGATGTTCAATGCTGTTGACTTTTACTTGTAATTTCATCTTCCAAGGTCTATCTGATTAATTTCCTGTCTTAAGTTATTAGCGAAACATAAACAAAGTAAAAATAAGGTCAATAGTAAACTACTTTCACATTTGAGGAACAAGGTGAATGCTGAATCAACTGCATAAATAAATGATAGATGTGTTTATTCTGGAACCTACGTGTACTGACATTCTCTCGTGGTCCGAATGAACAGAATAGATTTCCACAATCCGAAACAGTGACAAAACAGTATATCGTCACGCGATAATAAACAAAACATGGATAACCCAACCCTCGCATGTAGATGAAAACGACATATGGAAACAAATATCTTTCAATCGATTGGCATGTCAATTTAATTGGTTTCTCACTAGATGACAATTAATATCGTTAGAGCATATTAGCAACGTAGGAGCACTTGTAAAACCAACAAATTGACGAAACGAGGTCTGACGGTTCTGAAAATAAAATTTGCAGTGTAAACAATGCCACAATTATCTAATATCTATAATCTTTATGTCAAAATACGTTTATTCTGTTCATTTACAAAATTATATTTTGCAATGAATCGATGACTGTCAACTGTAAAGCAAACACAGAATTGTGAATGTTCATTTAACAATATTGTAATAGATGTACATTATACAAGATAAGTGTTAGGTGACATCACAGTTGCGAAAGCATCACTCTCATTTACTCCCCACTACTCCCACCTACTTTACTGATGGAAATCTCGTATTTCATACTTCTGAAGAAAGAGTATCGCAGATATTTTCTGTGCAAACCTACAATTATCTACTACTACTCTTCTCACCATACAAACATACGAAATTGTTTGTGATTTGCTACGGACATTCTGTGAGTTGACTGTAATTGGCCGAGAAACGGTACAAAATTATTATCTATCCAGCTATTCAACGTGAAATCTGGAAATAATTGTCATCGAGGAATGAATACTTGCAAAGATGCGTGTATTTTCTTAATAAAATTATTTATTTTATCATATCATGTACTTCCTCGGCTCATTCTTGCACGTTTCAATGTAGTGACTAAAGACTGTAAGTGACTCTAAAGTTTATTCATGATTTACATTGTATCATTCATTTTCATTATATTATCTGAAGAATATTGTATAGTGGTGCTACTTTGTATATACTATTATTATCAAAGCAGCAAAAATAATTACCAGAATTCAATTTTAGTCGAAGCGTTTTATTTATGAAAGGTACAACATCCCTAGGTATCGATCATAATATTTACACTGGAGCGCTCATCAATAAGTAAATAATCAAAAGCCGCAAAACAATTTTCCACTTTACAGTTCATTGATAATCGTAGTCATGTTATATCGTACTTTGAAGAAACAGTGGTAAGCGTTCCAGCGCTATAAACGGTAGTCAAACTCTGATGAATGGCTCATTCCAGTGAAACGATTATATATATACCATATCTAATATATCGACTAAAGTGTAGCAACAATATGCTCCAAATCACCATTACGCACTATTTATATATCAGTTTATATCAATCTGAAGCAACTACGAATTGTAGTGTTAACAATCCACTATAAATTTTATACTTTTACACAAATCACTTTCAGTCGGTAAGTTCAGTGATATCATATTCAAATTATTCGTCCTTGTTTACTGAATGTTTAAGCAGTTCGCCTATTATCTGTCTAGATGATCATTGACACTTAATGTTATTTCATAAAAGCAGTTCAATGTCAAAGCCAAAATATGCATTCCGTCCATTTTTCGTGATTCAGATATGTCGTAATACATTCGGAAAACACACATTTCATACCGTAATATAAAAAATGTATCCTATTTGCATCGATAATCGCAAATTGACTTGGAAAACAATATGGTACATACGAATCATCTGAATAGTTTACTCACTACAGTTGGCGAAAACCTTATTTAATTCAACTGATTTACTTGATTTCATGTGGGAACATCACTTACTGAACCTTAAACTACTGAAGTATGGAAACCCCCGTAAAGCGCGCAGCAGACTGCTCACAGAGAATTTACTCGGCCATAAGTAAATTGTTTGGATTAGTACTCACTATGTGAATACGTATATAAAAAATGACACTTGAGGAAAAATATTAATTTCTAACTTTGGATACCTTGAATTTCGCCTTTTCACGTCAGGCGTTAGTCATTGACGCTGTCAACATCCTGGTTTTCCGGTGTAGAATGTCAACGATGTTATGAAATCATGAAACCTACTTTTCTATATAGATTTTGCGTATACCAATAAATCGTCCATTAAAAAACAAAAGTGCGAACCTACCTATGTTTCTTTGCTTGGCTTGATGGCTTTTCAATAATTTTTTATGATTAGAGAGTTTCGCATACTTCCACTATATATTCAAACGTCAGAGGAGCACCATACTTTGACCATTGCATTAACAGCAGCATATCAGTAACATTTAAGTAAAAACATTATTTCCTATCTCAAAATACTGACAATTTCTGTCGAAACGTTTTAGGTAAAACCGATTTCCGAAGTAAGCTATCGAATATAAATTTTCCAAACATCACACTGACTTCACAATGATATGTGAATTCCTACAATGACGTTTTAGTATTGTAATTAATTTTTTAAAACGATTTGATAAAAGATTTAAAGTGTACATTTCTTCAAATTATTCTCATTTCAATGTTACTTTTTTCTGACACTGACAAACACAGCTCACTGGAGAGACTGTCAACTTTTATTAGTTTAGTTAATACTAGACTACTTTCATTGGACCCACTTCAAATAATTATCGATGATTACACAATGATTCAGCTTTGTGAAAATGAGACCTGTGATATAACACCGATCAACCATCGGTTTTAATAGGGGAAATATTAGAAGCATCATTATCATTGATTTTGATGGATGAATTTCTTGTTAATGTAAACACATATGTCCATAACTTCACTAGATCGATTTGCACATGGTAAGTAATCGCAGATGATTTCACTCAAACTAACTCATCCATTATGTCACTGTGTCTCATTTCTTTCCTAATGTAAATTTTCTTCATTAGTTTATGGAGTACCGATAAAAATGTTAAGCTTAGGTCGATGTTTTGACAGAAGTAAAGTTATTTCTGAATTTATTAGATCCTAGGGGTTTCTCGCTTAAGTTTTTTGATTTAAAGTTCTTTATACAAGCATATGAACCTCACAGGAGTGATATTGACAAAGTCGATTATGGTTATCAAGCTCCACAAATTTTACATAACATACTTGTCGCCGCAATCATACAAGCCGAAATCTTACCTTATTTAATAGCAAAGTGGATAACTCTGAAAGCCGTTAGACCTATTGAGAACAGACCTGATATCCGTTGTCATACAATCTCTTCTTGATTGAAAGATAAGTTGGATGTTACTTGAAATCAGCAGATCAGTAGATGCATAAGTGAATCTGATGGCTCGCAAATCTAAAGAAACCGAATCATCGGATAAAAAGATGCAGATAATTCAACTAAAACGTCATTCTCATCATAAAATAAGTCGCTTTGCGAAAAAGAGTATGAATGAAAAAACGATTTTCATGAATTCAAGCTCAGTTAACGATCTCGTCGATGTGGATTGATAATCAAGGAGAAGAACGTAATATCATCGCAATTTTAAATATCAACGAATTCAGTTAACTCAAATCTCAAGTTCTGTAGTGATTTCCTTGTTAAAGGAATATCTGACCAAACCTCACGCTCACATTTAACTATGACTAAAACAATTACCACAATAAAAACAAAGGACATTTTGTATTCTCACCTGTACTCAGGCTCATCCTAACATCATTACGTCAAAAACATGTTTGGTTACCGTTCACTCTTTCCTTGCAGTAGTGGGGAATTCATGGTTACCTACTTAAAGTATAAATAGCATACAATATAAATTCCTTTATAAGTAGAATATTTTACATTTTCTTCAAAATATAACCAAATCTTCTGTCTACCGTAGCTTTTCAAGCTAATCGTAAGTTATCTAACAAAGTTCAAAATGGTTGTATTAAGTCGCCCATTTGTCAAAGTATTACATATATATATATATATATGCATTCAAAAACAAGGTTATTCAAGCTAGCACTAGTCGACTTAGTTTATTCAATAGGTTGTAAAATTTTTTTTAATATGACATATGAATTTCATAAACTGAAATTGGTAGAATAATTCAGGGTTTTTACATAACATTTATCAAGTGTGAATTCGCAAAAGTTCAAACTTTGGCAGATGAACTTCTGCGGATATTTTTCATACTACATTTCTCGATTAGTCAATGAGCTGGACTGTAGACTTCTTCAATTAGGTGCTGCATAAGTAAAAAATAAATGAGAATATTTCTCATCTTTTCGCAATTGATTACTCAGTTTGTTTTTATTCGTCGATAGAAATTTATACCATTTAGAGAAACATACAGATTTCACTTTAAAGATATTTATTTACCTATGACTTTAAAACATTTTTCAAGCTTACTACCAGAACCGTACGTCATCATTTATTATTTTGATAACATGTACTCTTTTATTGGTGAATAATGTGTTGTTTGAGTAGTCATACTGAAAAATATTTTTATCCTACTCTATAAACTGACATTACTTCATTGTAGAAAATATTCTCGTATTTAACTCATCTAATTTCACTTATGGAGAGTTTTTATCTTATGTTTAGTTTAAACTTAAACCGTTTTAAGTAGATTAGATTAGATAAGATTGTGTTAACTTTCGTTTGTCAGTATTTTGAAAAATTGAAATAAGTGATAGGCTTTTACTTCCAAATTGATTATCATCAATGTTTAAATAAACTAATTGTGACAAGTAGTTGTTAGAAAAAGTACCTGTCTCGCAGTTACAATTTGTAACATTTCTATCGTTTGTATTGTGAAAACTATCCATGACACGAACAGTATTCTTATATTTGATCATCCTTCTCACTTTTAATTGTTACCGTTTCATTTAGGTTTTTGGCAACTGATGGAGGATAGTGTGGGTATGTTGTATTATATTTAAACTAACTGACTTGCCCTCAACCGCTTAATAAACCTACTATTGTAGGTATGAAGAACTGTACGACTTATTCGAATCAATGTTTTAGGAACAAAAATGCATTCAACAGTAGTTGTCATTGGAAATCGAAAAATTAATTCGTACATTTGACTCTATTTAAACTATTAAACAGTCATTAGTTTTAAATGAAAAATGTCAATAATCTTCATGTGCAAAGATCTTCGGTTGAGGTGATTTTGTGTAATTCTGCTGAATAATTTCTTATGAAAACATCAAACATATTTTCAATCTGCATTTACATTGTCTATTTTCCATCCTCTGTGAAAAATAAAAACGTAGGCGTACATATTAAAAGCAACAAATTATTCACTGATTTACGCTAACAATACCAGAGTTGAAATAATTAGAATTGTAATTGATTACTTTATTTAGCAACGGCAATTGAGTAACAATGTATGTCATATTTTTTGATCATCCAATTCACAGAAGCATTCATTAAAGATGGAACAACTGATTTCAAAGGAAATCATTCATTTATACAATTTCATATTAGTAAGTGAACAGTTTTATCAAGCATCTGTAAATAAACGATGTCGATATTCAGCAAACTAAATACTCAATCTAATCATTAATTTTCATTGTTTAAATTAGGACTTGATGTTATTAGGAAAACATGCTAGTAAACGAATGTGCACCAAACATGTGCTTTGTTTAAGTTTGAAAATTTATGATCAATGGTAGTTAGCTGAACTATCTAATACTATATCTTCTTGCAAGCTGCACTAAGAAAACTTATAAAATATGCTTATATTTTGATAATACTCAATACCTAACTTGTGATATTAGTATCGTTTAAAAAGTCGTATTGAGTAAAAATATACAATGTAATCTGAGTACATTCTTTGGATTCCTCAGACGTCCGCATACAGAAATTCATCATCCATTGGAACTACAAGTAGATAAGTCTTCCATAGAAATACCATACTATAACAAAGCAACTATCAACCAACACAGTCAACCTGTTATTTTTCAAACAATCGAAAGTGATTGTGTATATGTGTACATATTTCTTTTAGAAAATATCCCGAGTAAACTGACGAGAAGACTCGAAGCAGTCAAACAATGTATGTGACAAATAAAAATAAATAACCAATTAAAACGAACTATTGATTTTAGATGTTGCATGCGAAAGTTTATACGGCAAAGCATATGCTCAATATAACTTTTACTTTGGTTTGAATGATCATTATAAATATTGTTTTGCTCATATTCAAATAATAATTTAATTTTATCATTCACTTTTATACAATGTTCAATGGTTTTTTTCAACTATATTCCTTTTCCCATAAATCGGGCATAGTCATTGGTTTTTCTGATTGGTACTTAGTACTTGTTCATGCGTAGCGCAATACAAATTATCCACATTCAACAAACAGTATTTTGGTAATTATCATAACTGAGTGTCAACCACATAGATTCAACTTAGGGAATCAGTAGGCTCATCAGTTTTACGGATACATCAATTGAATAACTTTTATTCAGTTTACTATCTTGAAATACCGCTAACTTAAAGGAAGTTGTTTATTTGAGAAATCAGTCTTTCTACACATTGAGATTTAGTAAATAAGCAAAGTCATTCAGCAGAATTCAATTAGCAAGTTTCTTTTGACTATAAGTATATCACTGCTCAGAAAGAAAATTATCACCAAAAAATAAAATTAAAACAAGAGTTGATGCTCAATATCGTTTCATTTTATTTCAAACCATACATAATTTAAAAATTAATTAATTAATTTTCATTGAAATATTTTAGAGATGAGTTGGATTTTTTCAAGAAACCCTAAATTGGAACAATGTACGAATAATTTTATAAGTTGACTGTTTTTATGACTATTCTTAAAAGGTCTTATGATCATTGATTTGTATGGTATTTATCCATTCGAAAAAATTTCAGTCGCAATATATGCTTTAATGTAATAATGTGATAAGGCTTTTACATGTGTATCATAAAACTTTCGAGCTTTCAATACGAAACATAATTAAAATAGACGTAGACTTGAAGCCTACTTTTTTCTCAATATTTATTCTGCTACCTTCAATTTTGCATTGATTTTGCTTTGCATTACATGTGCTCCGTTGGAACAAAAGTTCCCAATTATTCAAATCTGCTAAAGTGCTTCGAAAAAAATAGAAACGAAAAAATTTGTGAGTGTCACCAGTCGTTTATTTTTATCTTCACTGTTTCATCTCACATATGTCCTTTTCAAAGCAAAACATTTTTCTAATAAATTAAATATGAAAAAAAATTAAATCAGTTTGCGGCTGTTTGTGTCTCATCATTAAGCTCAATTATCCAAAATGTTTTATTCGAACGTAGGGATTAAATAAATACTCATATTTGTGGGTTTCAAGCGTCAACAATATTTTGCTTGTTGTCGGTCCAAATTAAGTCATTCCTTTTCAACTTAATTCTGAACTTAAATTTTCATTGTGAATTAAGTTGAAAAACCATAGAAATCATTTTTTGAATATTTTATCACGAAAATGTCTGGAAAACAGCTTGCCATAAATGTGGACCGAATTTATTTCAGATAATAATGAAACATGTAATCGTTAGAAATACTAGTCAGCTAATAATCTGATAAAATATTAGGATGTCAATCAGTGTTTTTACACAAAATATTTCTACGATAAGCTTTAAAATGAATTTAGTGAAGAAGAATTACAATATCATATTACTTTAAACTATTGAGAAATATTTCAAAACTAATGCATTTCACAATAAAAGTATTATTCGAGTAGGTGTCACACCACACCCACTTTCATGAACAGGTAAATTTAGTCGAAATGGTTTGTTTCGGTGGGATTAGAAGGATAAGATATTTCAGAGCATCCAATATTCAGGAATGTTTCTTACTGAACTGACTATTACGGCATATCTATCAAAGTAGGCTAAATGTGATCTTCAAAAACGAGAAATAGATTGATTGTTAATAGAGAAACAAATGCGTCTATAAAATTAGACTGTATATAGGGAAAAATATTTTTCAAACTTTTTGCATATTTTTAATAACTGACCAAAAAGAATGGTATTAATGCGTGATGTTTATTCTTTCCTAGATGAGGCATCCAGAATGGATAAACCAAAGTGTGACCAATGTAAAAATATCTGTGTAAAAGGTAGGTTGAAATGAATTATTGTATTGATGAAGACATATTTATATTCATACCACTCGAATCTATGTATTTGTGTCTTTTCTATTCAGAGGTTTACAGCGTATTTCAGAAATGATGTATATTCTGATGTGATAGTTAGCAGTATGCTTCAAAGTAACATTTAAAATACTATGATTAAAATGGTCAGTAGGAAGAACAAACGTTCTTTTTCGCAGCATTAAGACAATGAATTACTGTTAGAAACGACTGGAGAGAACTGTCCTTGTAAAACTTTTACCGTCTGAACTCCGTGTATGTTTCATCATATGGGAAGAAGAAAAATGTAAGGACTTAAAATCTTGATTCTCTGACAAAAGATCATGTGCAGCGAGATTATAATAGTTTGCATGTAAATTTCACTGTCTAATTGTACGTCTCTAAATATGATTTCCACCTTGTACTAAAGGGAGGTGTTCCTCAAACAACTGAAGCTAGAGTTTCACGATAATTATCTTATTTGACAGCGATTCCGATTCGGCAAGAACTAACAAATCCAACAGTTCAACGTGGTAAATCAACAACAACACGTTGATTACATAAGCTTTTTCGACGCAATATAAGGACAAACAAAAAAAGTTAAACAACCGACGCATATTTAAAAATTTATATTTGCTTCGAAAAGTTGTTCCTTATTAATAAGCTATAATCAATCGAAAATTCGTTGCCTTTCAACCGCAAGTAGACTAGAAACAGCTAGGTTTTGGATTATCAAATTTTGAGATCTGAACCAATATGAAACCGAGAAACTAAAATCCTAAACAGGACTAATAGTTGTAATAAATACAGAGAATGAACGTTTAGCGAAATTGTCATTGTGATATGCTTCATTTAGTACCATGAATTTAGTTAACCATGACATCATGAACATACTTATTCATTTGATAAAAGACACTTCTCTTGTTATCCTATAGATGCACAAATTTTGGATTCCGTGATTCGTAAAAAATACAAAGCTTTATCACTATTAAACAAAGGTTTATGTGAGTACAACCATCTCATATTGTTTGAATCTTCCCATTGATGCTTGAGACTTCAGTGAATCAATCTCTTTAGGTTACATGCGTCCTATGTGAATTTAATTAAAATTTCCTTCAGATTGCAAACAAAATTGGCGGACCTGAATTCAAGGATATCAGGGAAATCCGTGATACATGTTTCATTCAACCTGAGATGTGCTTCAAAAAGCCGTTCTTCACCGTTTCTCAAAGGAATGATTATGTGGACTCAGTTACCATGTAAAAAACATGATTGTTAACTGCGTTAAGGTATTGGAACTCACATCACTTCTGAGATTCATGCAAATCCAGCTAACAGATCTTAATGTAGCAATTCACTTATTCAAACTTCTACTGTTAAATTGTATATGCTTCAGAACATACCTATTACAAAGATAAACTGATGTGCACTAAAATCGTACTCGCCCATTACTAAAAAATGTTTGCCTCGTAATCAAAAAAACTAAATGAAAATCACTAAACCATTCTCTTGATAAACATATAAATTAGTTATTATAATGGTATGTGAAGTTAAAGTTGAAGATAAATCTTTTCAAGTTGATATTATCACTCACACAGTGACAGATTGTTTGTCTTATTTGTTTACTTTTCATGTATATTTCAGTTCTGTACGAAATGCAATGGAACAATATTCAGGCAACAATAAATTTCTTTGCAGGAGAAATCAGTAATTTATTTAGAAATTGTACCTCTCGACTTTATTATTTACTATAAATGTCATTCTCATCATTAGGATATGGACGCTATCAAGTTTCGTTGAAATAATGAATCGATTATTGTTAGACCACCGCCAGAATCCTGGAAGCACTTGGCAGCCGTTTTTTCTTGGAATGAGACACATCAGCCATGAGCATACAAGCGTTGTCGTGTAAAGTCAGAGATTTTTAGCTTGATTTTAGCAACCCAACACCATGTATGTATAATTCAAACTGAACTCAACCATTTCATTTCACAGTATAATTAAAATTTTCTGCATTATTTTCAGGTGGAGAGAACTACTTCACTCCCCATAAGAGGGAATATTCATAACTGTCAAACATTACGCATATTTTCATTTAACAATGTTGTTTCATTCTGCTTTAATAAAAATAGTTCATTGCTTAGTTAATTCAATATAAATAGATAATAATCTTGTTTAACATCTTCTTGGTAATCGTAAAATCATAATTCTAACATGTATCATCAATCAGAGAAACTCAATAAAATCATTTATCACACTTTCCATTCAATTTAACATTTTAACGCATCACAATATAATTACAGTAAATTACAATTTTGCGTTAGATTATTCTGTCATGCTTTCACTGTCGTAGTGGGGAAAAAGGTTTGAATTTACGGTTTAAAGAGCTATGAAGTTTCAATATATTTGTGCATCGATAACACAAGAATCGTAAGTATTTGGCTGTGGAAATTAATAGAGATCAAACTTTAACATATGGCTTTAAAAATCCTATTAATGAATATCGAGAAACAAGTTAAGCCATTCCAACTTTCATTGTGTCCACATGAAAGGTAATACACGAAAACATATAGACCAGTGTTGTTGGCCGCCAATTGAAGTGCTGTTTCGTAAATAACATTTTGAATGAACGAGTGATTGTGTTTGCAAATCAAGTGAATCGTATCAGGAAATGCTCAATTAATGCTATTTCACGGTAGTTTATATGTAGGAACTTCATTGATTGCATGGTTAGGAGTTGTAAGCTTCCATACATCGCAATCCAAAAACCGTCGTAAAATGGTTTCCTCAAGTCACTTACTATGAAGTTTCACTCTCTAGTGGAACTGATTCAACGTATACTTAAGGTTTTGGAATATTTAATGGAGGGGTTTCTTTCCGTAATCATAATAGAACCTTTCAGATTCACTTTCTGAACTTTCAATCCATTTGATCCAATAAGACAAATGTACAGACTTCACATAACACCGTCCAATTTCTCAATATGTTACGCATATTCAGACCACTCAAAAAACGAATGTGTTTTGTGGAGGTCGTTGATGTGTTGAGTGGTCAATTCACGAAGAGTATGGTGGGTGAACAGTGAAGTCCTTGTCACTCTTTAGCTAGCAAGAAGCAAAGTGATAGCCTAAGACAATTAAGTTAACGTTAAGGTCACCAAGTGTTACTCTAAATTGCACGAAAATACTAAAACAGAAAGTCCAAATAGATTAGCTGCATGTAACCTCCCACAAATTAATTATTTTCAATCTAACATTTATGATATCGCCAGCCATATCCTTATTAAATTGTACTTTATTGAATAGTGGTTTCATTCGAACAGTCGAAATATCTGACTTCTCTTTTTGCCGTTTACATGTGCTTTTTTAAGAAGTCTCTGGAAAAATTCAACTCAGTCAATAAACTGTCGTCTTTAAGTATTCACCGAACAGATAACTTTTGCTGTGCTTTTGAGATATCTAACAAATGACCTTTCGTTACGGATAGGTGTAAAACTATAAAAGTGTGTTTTATTTGGAAAATGTAGGGACGTTTTCTGTAGACGCTTCTGCCTAAACAGCCATAGCTTCACCCGCTTTGTGACATCAAGGAAATTCAGATTTTTGTCACATTACTCTTCATCTGTGTAAAGCATTGCCGGATTTACACTGTTGAAATGTTTTATGTGTTTTTTTTCCAACTGGTATGTTGATCTATAATAATAAATTTGTGATCCATGTAGCGGCAATATAGATCAAAATTTCCTAATAGTATTATTTGGAGTCCATTCTCTAGCTTAGCTAGGAAGAGATTAGCTGAATTTGAGCCTTGCGGTCAGCACGTGGCTATTCCGTCTGTTTGTCTATAGTAAGTGTTGTTAAAGACAAAATGAAAGTTCAACGTACATCGTTAAGATAGTTCCTCCAGATTGATATTTGCTGCACACAAAAGTTGACGTTTTAAAAAAAATAGGCAATATTGTATCAAATAGTTTACAATACAATCCTTAGGAGTATGCTCCCAGTTACGTTTCGGCTATATGAGAAACTATGCCTTGGTTAGTAATGAACACTAACATGTAGGGCCATCACGTTTGGAAAATTAATTAATCCATTTTCCTCCATTAACTATTTAAACATATCTCAACCTTGCCAATAATTCGCTTATGAACATGGTTGCGGTTAGTGCAGTCCGTATGTTCAATGCCCACTCCGCTGGTGGTTCAACCACTTACACTAAATATAGTCAGAATTTCTGAATCTTTTGTGAAACGAAGACTTGGGTTCTCATCTGAAACGATTTGACGCTTGCAGGTTAGTCACATTTATGGGACATTTAGGCCTTGTTTAAAGGGTAAGATCACTGGCTGCTCAACAGACACGTGAAAATAAGCAGTATCGTTGATTCGTGTCAATCCTAAGAGACTAATGCTTCAAAAAAGAGTGTCATTACGATAAATCTGTTGAGATGTAGCAGACGACTGTATTTGTGGTGGATATTCTAGTATATTAGATTACATTAGGCAATTTTAATTGACTACAAATATAGTGACAGTTGACTGGATTATGTATAAATAATTAGGGTAAATGTATGACAAAACCGAATAGAATGAAATTGAATTAGCGTCCATTCCTTTGCATATTTATAAGTAAAACTGTTCAGCGCCTTACATGCATTAGCCCAGTCATTAGTTGTTCATATGATGCGATATTTATATAAAGCACTTCTATGTTTGTCATAGTTCGATAACATTATTATCCACTGTATATTTGAGTTTTCGTGTGCATTTCTCTTAGCCCGTTTCATACTTAGCCTACTACTGCCTGACCGTAAATACTCGATTTCGCTTTATCCCATGAGAGTTGGCTTCAACTTGCCTCTCTTTGTTGATATTCCTAATGACAGTCTGCTTAACGGATTGGACAAAACAAATTCATCCACAAAACAGCATTTGTCTTATGGCCACCTTCGCCAAACCGGGGTTGACCAAGTATGACATAGAGAAATCTAAAGGTAGATTTACTACTTTGCGAAGCTGATCAGTGGTTAACGCAGGAGTCTAATTACTGAAACTGCTTATATAAGTAGCTCCTCTTGATATATCTCAATAATTTTTTCATAATCAGACCGAAAAGCGGAAACTATATTCTATTGCAATTATGTCCATTCCGTTAAAGACGCAGTAAATAAAGCATTCGAAGAAGATTTATGTGTAGGAACTGAGTGTGAAGTACACAATTTGAATGATTATTTAAAACAGTGTACACTTCGAATGTTTCATAACGATTGTTCACGATTAGAAACTGTTCGGAAATCTGAGTATGAGATAACTGCGATTAAGGTAGAATAAATTTATTGCCGTGTATTTTTCTCATCTCACGCCTAGCTATTTGAGCACATTTTTGAGGTCTAGTGAGAAGTCCACACCAGTGAAGTTGAAATATTTCCACTATGACATACCTATCCAGCGCATCTGATGCACGGATTTAAGCAAAAATTGCGGAATACTTGAAAGAAACACAAATGCCCTCGGATACCGGCCCAGTGGTCGAAAGGCAAAGAGTTTACAAGCGTGACTGAATGTCATGTATCTAACTCATGTAGGTGTAATAGTGCGATGTCACTGCTTATTAGACCAATACTATAGAAATACGGCATCTAATACTACCAGTTTCCTAATGGTAGTCTTACTTGCTGTTAGACAACATCATCAAACAACGTAATAAATGAGAAATTACGTTGTCGGTAAAATATAAATATCAGGGTACTTCGTGCATAGTTTTAAAGAGACAAGTTATCCAATTGGTTCATTTTCGCTTCAATGAACACATATTTGGGAATTTCATGCTACTACTCTTTGTGGTCAAATATTTTCGCAAGTCATTTGCTATTCCGACGAGTTTTCACACTATCCACTATAAACACATCTAAATCTTTCTCCACAGCTATGACAACAAGCTACCAACATTTGAAAGTTTGATAAGTTTGTCTTACATGTACGGAGCAGTAATTCAGTTCTACATTGCAAATCGAAGACTAAAGCATTTCAAATGCATCACCGATAGAACTTGTTAAAGAAAATGAGGGATGAAATATCACTGACGAATTAGTCGTGTGTATTAAAGTAAAGGAAAACGTATTGAGGTAATTATTAATTTCCTTTATTTTATATAGGCGATGTTCGTTCTTTTCTCATAGGTCACCTGATTAGTCGTCATTTAGATCGAGGAACGATGTCAGCCAAAGTTGCTTATTCCCATCCTTTCCTTTTTTCATATAGGTCAAAGGAATAAATAACACCTGAACAGCTTTGGTGATACAAGGATCAAATAAACATCTAGGATGCATCTAGACGATCTAAACATGGCAGATGATCTGGCTTTGCTATCACACAAGAAATGCAAATACAAGAACATATGACTAGTGAGTCAGCAGTTGTGTCAGCAGGAGGTCACGTCATATACAAAGGCAAAAGCAAAGTTCTCCGACGTAATAAAAAATGCACCAACTAAATCTCACCTGAAAGAGATGCTTCAGAGAATGGTAAAATCACTACATATCTTGGCAGCGTCACTGATGAGCAAGGTGTATGCGATGCAGATGTGGAGGAGCGCATTGACAAAGAGAATCATTTCTTTAGTCATAAAGCGTCTGGAACTCTAAATAGTTAACTACCAACACCAGAGTGAGAGTTTTCAAGGCAAATGTGAGGACAGCTCTATTGCATGGGTCAAAAACTAAGAGAAATACTCAAGACATCATCCAGAAGATAAAAATATTTAGTAACCATTGTCAACGCAAAATACGTCGGGTCCATTGACCAACACTATCAACAACAACCTACAGAGCCGATTTCAGCAGAGGAAGAAATCAGGAAGTTGTGCTGAATGCGGATGGTGTTCAGGAGAAACGTTTATTGCACTTTACAAACAAGGACGTTTACTAAGAACATGATATCACTGAACAGGCATTTCACAAGTAATTTATGAAAAGGAAACGATTCGTAATAGATTTTTAGTAAGAAACAAGTAAATAAATAATGGAAACTGGTGAATATAACATCATTATATGTTCAAAAATTTTTATTTGAAACATTTTATCTTCGAATAATCACAATGAGTTTCTTAAACACACATTCTCAATACTATTATAGAAACGTACACAAAATAATACATTAAATAGCTTTATAAGGCTAGAAAATTCAAACACTAATAAAAAAACATGTATCAAGCAGTAGAAATTGTAAAAACCATCTATTTTGACTTACGGTCTGCTTTTGCAGCATAGAATTGTGCAAAAGTCAAGATAAGGAAAAACAAAACTGTACATTACTCGTCTTTCTTTACAATTTACATAACTATAATGCTGTAATTATTAGGTAAATGTGGGTTAGAATATTTCAATTAGGATTCATTGGTTTGTTTTGATGAATGAATAGTCATCACCTGGTTCAACTCACTCCGCCTTAGGGCCCTCTGAGGCTACTGCCGGTCGCATTCCAGGATAAGGAAGGACGGTTAGGCTGTCGACCGCATCCTACAACAAGCCCACCGGCCAAAATAAGATAGCCAGAATAAATAATTCGAAAAATGTTAACTATGCCCTTGTATATGGAAGAAGAAATATGACTTCTCGTGATGCAGGCTGATTTCCCGTGTCAAACAAGACTCCGACGCACCTCTTGAGAACAGTAGCAACTATCGATTAAGGAAACTGAAACTGAAACTCTAGAAACACTGAACGACGGGCAGACAATATCACAAACGTTTAATACGGCATTTTTGGGGTACAATAAAATTCAACGAATTCAAGACAGCCCTCAGCAATAGGTTCCAGGCCTTGCACGCTCTACTCAATAGCTAGGAAACAAACATTGAGAACAATTAGAAAGGGGTCGAAGAGGCAATCACCTCAACTTGTTAAGAGGTTCTAGGCCATTGGAAGTACCATCAAAAGGAAAGGATCATTGTTGGTACTCTTGAAAAAACTGAAGGATGTAGGAACAAAAAGGCAGCGATCAACATCAGCCTAACAAAAGCAAGGAGAATCTAAGCACATCTGAATACACAGAAGCAAACTAGCTGAAGGAGCATCAAAGCCATCAAACGTAAATATGTGAAAGATCTAACGATGATGGTGGAAAGGCTGCAAGAGAAGGAAATATGAGACAGCAACAAAGAAGCTATCTGGAAACTATCGTAAACTAGAACGACCAGTAAAATCAAGGAAGGAAAAGTGGTCGAAGCACTAAGGAAGAGCGAAATAGGTGGGCAGAGCACTTTCAGGAACTCCTCAATCGACCAGCTGCACTGAACACACCCAACATCGAAGCAGCATCCACGGACCTCCCAATTAATATTGGCGCACCTTCAATTCAGGAGATCAGTATGGCCATCAGACAAATCAACAGCGCAAAGCTTTGGGACCAGACAAATTTAAGCAAAGGCAATGAAAGCAGGCATCATAGCAACTGCAAAAATATTTCACATTTTCTTCAACAAGATTTCGGATAACGAACAAGTACCGAAAGACTGGAAAGAAGGACATTTGACCAAGATTCCAAAGAACGGAGATATCAGCAAGACATCACTCTTCACTTCAACAGGATATTGTTGAACAGGATGAAGGACTTCGTAGACAGCCACATTCGAGATCAAGAGGCTGTATTTCGTAGAGATCGATCGTGTAACGACCGAACTGCAGCAATATGGACTATTGTGGAACAATCACATGGATGGAAATCACCACTCTGCATCAACTTCATTGATTAGGAGAAAGCATTTGATAGCAGGAAGGGGACAACAATTTAGAGGCTTCTTCGACAATACAGCATGCCTAAGAAGGTACTCAACATCATACGAAATTCCTATGATGGAGTAAAGAGAGTTTAAGAATTAGGCGGCAACATGCCCCTTCATGGTTAACAATGTCAAACAACTCAGACGACAGAATTGATCAGAAATAAATAAAACATTAGCAAAATACATGTTGCACTATATGGTTTGACTTATACAAGTAAACGTAGTACTTTATCAGAACGTAGGAATGTTAAATAGAAACAAGTGAAATTTGGTAATAAAGAGGGCAACATCAAATATCCTAGTATGAAAATCATGCGAACGAGTCGAACTATATTTTTTTTTAAGTAAATTCCAGGTAAGAACGAATATTATTGCTACGCGAAAAAGAGGTAATCGCACTAAAAGCCAAACAGTATAAAAATTCAAAACTATGCATTCCAAAATCTTATACAAACCATTCCACAGAACCTCAAATGATATGTGAATCCAAAAAATTACAGATGATCAGCTCACATTCATTACGG
>CALYCR020003321.1:0-16336 GCA_944470395.2 Schistosoma turkestanicum
TCATCCAAAAGAGAGAGCAGAAGCCGTAAAAGAGATTGACTTTGAGAGACTTCCTACGGAACGCACATTGGGATTATTTTGGAATACTATGGTTGATGCGTTTGAATTTAAAGTTCGCATACCGAAATGCCCTCTCACTAGGCGAGGTATATTGTCGAGTGTAGCTTCATTATACGACCCCTTGGGATTGTTAGCACCATTCACACTTCCTATGAAGCAGTTACTTCAACGTTTAAGTAAATTGGGACTAGGATGGGACGAAGAGATTCCAAGTGAGGAAGGCAAACGCTGGTTAGAGATTTTAAGTAGATTTCAGGGGGTTGAGAACGTTAGTTTTCCACGCTGTGTATTATTTCCACAATCAGATCGCTCGCTCCTGGAACTTCATATTTTCTGTGACGCCTCGGAAATTGGATATGGGGCAGTGGCATACATCAGTTCGTACATCGATGACACTGAAATATGTTCTCGTCTTATTACGGCTAAGGCAAGAGTAACCCCCTTAAAGATTCAAACTATACCCCGCTTGGAACTTACGGCAGCAGTGTTAGCAGCGCGTATGGGGTCCAAGCTGCAGTCCGAGTTAGATATCAAATTTGCGGAAGTTGTGTTTTGGACGAATTCCATGATTGTCTTACACTATATTAGAAATGAGAAAAGCCAGTTTAAAACATTCATAGCAAACCGGGTCTCGACTATCCACAGTCTTACAAAGGTGGACCAATTGAGATTTGTACCTTCTGAGGAAAACATAGCAGACTTTGCATCCAGAGGAGCCAAGTTCAACATTGATAATGTCAAGGTATGGGAGGAGGGACCACATTTTTTGAAGAAGTCAAAGGAGTATTGGCCTGATGCGGATGTACAAGGTCCTGAACCCCATCTCTTAGAATTAAAGAAGGTAATGTCCACGCATGTAATAGTTGGAGAATCCACCGTTGAACTGCTTATTAATTATTATTCAGATTGGACTAGATTACTTAAGGCTGTTGCATGGTTGATCCGGTTTAAGCGATATTTATTAATAATGTATTCTAGCAGAAGTGATCTGTCTCTACAGGTGGGTATGCTCAGAGTTGATGAGCTAGATTTAGCATGTTTAGATTTAATTCGATATGTCCAAAGCATAGTATTTCGGAAAGAGATTGAAATGTTGTCGTCTGATACCATTAGCAAAGTGAAAATAACAAATTCACCCTTACGAACCTTAAATCCAATAATTATAGACGGTTTATTGTGTGTCAGTGGCCGACTTCAAATTAGTTCCTGGTCTGAGTCGAGGAAGCATCCTATAATATTACCATCGAAGCATACAATTACAGATTTGATTCTACGGTACTACCATGTTTTGGAGGGACATGTCGGAGCTACACAGGTAATGGCAACGGTCCGAGAAAGATTTTGGGTGCTGAGGGGTGATGTAGCCATGAGGAGAGTGATAAAGGATTGTGTTAATTGCAAAAGGAGGAACGCCCATCCAATTCAACAACTAATGGCACCATTACCTGCGATCAGGATAGAAGGTGGTGACTATCCGTTCTTATCAGTTGGAGTAGATTATTTTGGACCCCTTATGGTTAAACATGGAAGAAATACTGAGAAGCGGTACGGTTGTGTATTCACTTGTTTAAGGTTGAGAGCTGTGCATCTGGAGGTGGCATATAGTTTTACCACCGACTTACTTATCATGGCACTAATGAGATTTGTCGGCAGAAGAGGTTATCCAAAAGAGATATATAGTGATAATGGATCAAATTTGGTGGGAGCTGAACGTGAATTAAGAAAATGTCTTCAAGGTTGGGTACAGGAGTGTATGCACTCTGATTTACTAATAAAAGGAATTGACTAGCATTTCAATCCTCCAGCTGCTAGTCATTGGGGAGGAGTGTGGGAGCGCATGATTCACTCTGTTTGTAGGGTATTGGGTGCTCTTGTGAAGGAACAATATTTAGCAGATGAATGCCTTGAAACGTTTATGATAGAGGCGGAGCGTAGAATTAACAATCGACCATTGGTTCCCGTTACAGACGACTCGAAGGATCTTGATGCAATAACACCAGCAAAACTATTACTATTGAGAGAGAATGTTGCAGAATTTACTAACACTGTATCTAATGACAGGTATTCTAAGAGATGGAAGCAAGTGAGTTACTTGGCGCAAGTATTTTGGAAACGTTGGTCTAAGGAATATGTTTCGCTGTTGCAGCGTAGATACAAGTGGACACAGTTAGAGAGGAACATACGAGAAGGTGACTTAGTAATGATATGTTCTGACTTCTCTGAGAAAAACAAGTGGCCCTTAGGTCTAGTGCAGAGAGTGATACCAAGTAAGGACAGACTAGTGATACAGGTAGAACTAAGGACGAGAAAGGGGATCCTAGTGAGAGATATACGTAAACTGTGTCTTCTTGAAGCGGTAGATGGTAGGAAGCTACTCGGATCCCTAGGCGTACTGGTGTAAGTCCTAGGGATCACGAGACTGTTGACACATTGCATGTTTGTTGTTGATTGCTTGTGATGCACATACTTGGATTGTTGTTATCTATTTCTGTCGGTGAAAAGAACCAAGGTTCTTTTGGTCGGGAGTGTTACGGGAGAAATGAAGACATTTTGCTGATCAAAACCTTTATATAAATATCATTAATTTCACTGTGTTTTTTGGGTATATTTGTTTTACTTAACTTGTGAACTTGTTTGAATTATTATTTTCGGCCATTTCGGA
Organism: Schistosoma turkestanicum; assembly: GCA_944470395.2. NCBI lineage: Eukaryota > Metazoa > Platyhelminthes > Trematoda > Strigeidida > Schistosomatidae > Schistosoma > Schistosoma turkestanicum. The sequence goes on from CALYCR020003321.1 coordinate 2,723, forward strand.
CTCCTGTTTGTCTTGGTTGTTCGTTTGCAGTTTTTTGCTCCAGGAATCTATAAAATAGAAGAAAGACATTGGTCGTCTATTTTTAATAAACCAACGATATTTTGGTCGATTATTTGTGAATTGACAATAAACTTTGGTACCTAACTTTGGAATTTGGTTTCACCTTGAATTGGGATCGTGAATTGCAAATAGATCGACACACAGTGCTTCTAAGGATCAAGGAGCGAAAATTGGACGTAACACAAATCACTACCTAACCAGTGATGTTGAAGTAGTCGACACTGTGATAAGTCAAGATAAAGTAAATTGTAGGAATACAACCCACAAATGAAGGAGGACAGCGATGAAAAAGGAAGAGTTGTGAAGTGACTAGTGGATAGAAGAGAAGTTGAAGCAAGAAGATGGATGTCTGCTTGTTGAAATCGAAATTTCAGTAAAAAGAGTAGAGTATGTAAAAAACTTACAATTAAATATTTTTTCCTGTCTGAACGTTTTTTATCAAACGTCAACCTCTAAATAATACTGTAAGCGCATGGGTAAGCATGTTGCCGGTGTCTTGGCAGAACAGCGACCTCAGCATTGTTTTGGAAACATGAACCTCAGAAGTACCAAGTGTAGAATCTATTTTGAATGTTTTGTTTTTGGAAAATCCCTTCATGTATATATATTTGTGTTATGATATGACTTACTCTTTCTATTGACATTTTTGGTACTCTATTTGATTCCATTTTGAGATTTTATCATTGTATATTGTTATTATTTCTATATTTTGTACTTATATTGAAGTTTTTAAGTTTGCTTCTGAACTGTACATTTGTTGTTAAAATTTGATATTTAATATGGCTGCAGCCATATTTGGATTTGATAATCTAGCAGTAACGGACTGGAAGCACGTATTCTCCCAGAAACTGATACCCATCGCGGTAATTGTTTTGGTAATGTCTGTACTTCCATCTTATCGATTAATAGAACCGTTTTCTCCCAGAATTATCGTGTTTTTGTTCCTGGACTGAGGGTGATCGCATATCAACTTACACGATTGGAGACGGAGGGAGCTGTTAGAGTAGAAAATCCATTTACACCAAGCGTAATAGAGCAACCTCAGTGTTACTGATTGGCCGTATCATCAATCTAAAGAGCTGAAAGCAAACAAAATGTTCTGCCCCACAAACACGGGTGGTTTGAAGTCATCGCCCACACCATCAGTGTTTGCTGGTCAGTAACTCCACCCTCCCTTTTTTGTGTTGTTAGGCTCATGTTAAATGATCAAAAGAAACTATTTTATGTTCTACTTGTTGCTCTATGTCTCACATCCTGTTGAGGAAAACTTTCTGCAAGTTCCTTTGACAAGCTTGTCTGGCTGTTACAACTTATGAACTATTTGTTAGGCATCAATGCTATACAGGTAACAGTTATGGAGAAATAGTACGGATTTTCAAACAAGATGTAAGCATTTAGAATGTAGTGGAGGAGATGTAGTTAACGAAGTAAGCAGGAAATTTAAAGAGTATTAAGGTTAAAAGTGGAACAATAGATAACACTAAGAGATCGATGGTAAGTGACTAGAGTGTAAGTGAGAACTGTAAAACTGAGAGTAGACAATATGAAACTCACAGAGTTATGAGTGTTGATAAAGTTGTGCCCAGGACAGTAGAGTGCATTCTAATCACCCAGTTTACAGTTGAACATTGTCGATCGACCCAGTGAGTAACCTCTCTGTTTCAAGTAAAAAACTAAAGGGATTTATATTCCAATAGAAAAATTTAATGCTACTTAGGAGGGTAAAAATATTTAAATAAAACGCTGCCCTGAGTTCATTGTAGTTCAAGTGTGTGTTACGGGAGAAATGAAGACATTTTGCTGATCAAAACCTTTATATAAATATCATTAATTTCACTGTGTTTTTTGGGTATATTTGTTTTACTTAACTTATGAACTTGTTTGAATTATTATTTTCGGCCATTTCGGACTCCTGTTTGTCTTGGTTGTTCGTTTGCAGTTTTTTGCTCCAAGAACCTATAAAATAGAAGGTAATTGTAATTATTATAATTATTATTGTTAGAACGACATTGGTCGTATATTTGTAATAAACACATTTTGGTCGATTATTTGTGCATTGACAGTAAACTTTGGTATCTACTTTGGAGTTTCTTTTTGGTTTAATATTTGGGATCGTGAATTGCAAATAGATCGACAACTGTGCTTCTAAGGATCAAAGAGAAAAAAATTGGACGTAACAGTGTGTGCATTGCTAATATTATGGAAGCAGTGTACGAGTGAGTTCGCGCGTGCAGATTAGTCATTGCAACTGAGAGCTTCATTAAGAAGTTGTACAAACACATGTGACCCACTCGCCATGTGCATTTATGAGGGAAGCTGATTTCATATCAGGGGGTTGTGTTCTCTCAAAGGACCAAACGAGAAAGACCTCACAAACCTAGAGATGTCTGGGATCTCAAACACAAACTTTACTGATCAGTTAAACCAGAGTACTATACAAACCCAGTGCCAGCTGACGGCTTATGAAACGTCCGTATCACTCCTGACTTAACACTAAAGAAACTAAAATCCGTACGCCCAGATAAATCACCTGGTTGTGGCAATATTCCCCACCAAAGTCTAGAAACAATGTGCAGAAGTCCTCAGTTAACCGATATGTGACCTGTTCAGGCATTTACTGGAGTCAAACCAATTCTCAGCTGAATGGAAACAAGCTAGTCTCTCACTCCAATCTTCAAAGGCGGAGACCGGAAGGACCCAGCCTGTAACTGATCAGTTGCATTACTCCCAATACTGTCAAAGGTAATGGAAGGTCTGTTGGACGAACAAATGAGGGCGTTCATGGATAAGAATGAAATACTCTATGAAACTCAACACGGGTTTCGGAAAGGCAGGTCTTGTGCATCCAATTTTCCCATAGCATAGGGACAGTTGGACATACTACTTGGACCGAAAAATACCGGTGCACGTAATATTTCTCGACTGTGCTAAAGCCTTCGGCTCGGTACCCCACACAAGCTTAATCGCAAAAGTTGCAGTAATGGGCTTAGTGCTTTCACTTCAGAATTATTCTCAACATTATTTAAGACACGCGCACTCACACCTGGAGGTTCACAACGTCATCACACCCCCTCTGCTTAAAAGAGACATAAATCTGTTGGATCGAGTGCAGAGACAAGCAACCAAATAGGTGATAGGGCTGAAGAATAAACCTAACGAAGATAGACTTCGGCATTTGGGATTATTCACACTGAGTTACAGGAGGATCAGAGGTGATCTGATTATGGCGTACAACATATTAAGCACACCAAAATAATCCCAACATGAGCATCTTACCAATGCATCACCATCACTCCCCTAGAGGCAATCCTCGAAAAATTGCACACCAAAGAACATGCGCTGAGGTCTTTTTAACACTTCAGAGGATATATGGTTAATTACTGTTTCAGTTTCTTTAATAATTTCAGGATCAGGATTTTCTGGAACACTGATCAGATACTTGTAATGTAGTAAATCATGAATGGTTTGGATGACGTAGTGTGTACTAAAAGCGTCCGCAGAATTGTTATTGGCGAATGTACTGGAGTTCAATTTGCAGCTGTTAGGGTTAACGGGTTCAGACTTGCTACAAGTGGTTCGTGGTTGCTCAGTCTGCATAAATTCGTCTGGGATCATGAACATATTTGAGGACGAATAGTCCAGATCAACAGTACTGGATTTCCTATGGCGAACAGGCCTCAGACATTTTTCCGATTGCTATAAACTTGATCCGCTTGCGGACCAACCACACTTTCCAACAGGTGCCCGCAAGTGTCTATTTCGGATGAAACACAGGAATTAGTAAATGGTGTCGAGTCACTCTGATGGAGGTAAGTCGTATTTTCATCAATGAGCGCGATACAAGGTAGAGGTCGTTTTCAAGTTCATGATAAAATTATGTAGAGCCAGTAAGAAGATCAGAATAAGATAAGGTTGGAGCACTGTTCTTACAACGTTTAATTTCATAAAATTTAGTAGCGGACTTAGATATTTTACAGAGGTTATATATGACAGGCGAAATCAAGTGTTTTTCAGATAAAAGTGACATGATTGTGGAGTTACTTGTAAAAAGAATTTTGTTACTATATGCACAATGTTTGTTTAGACTAATGAAGACAAAAACTACAGCATAAATAACTAAAATAAGAATAACCCATGTGTGGGTATGAAAGATTAGCTTATATATGCCGTTCACCGAGAGGAAAACTATAACAAAACGATAGAGATAAATCACATGAATAGAAGTTACAACCTTCAAAGTACATGCAATGGTAGGCCTAGGTATTGTTGATCTACGGAATTTAATAAAGAAGGCACAGTGATTAGATCAACTAGTAATATTTTACTCGTTATTTTGTATTAATATCACTTTGTGAATTCGTAGGTGCACTTTTTTCAAGAGTATTCACCTAGGTCAGCTTGTAATTAAATTTCTCGGTTTAAAGTGAAACCAACTCGAGGTTATAGACAGAACTTCAGAGCCTATTTTTTCTTCATTACGGGAAGATAGTGTATCATTTATCTCGACTTTCGTTTATTATATGAATGGGGTACTTTATTCACATACAACTACTGTTCTCAAACTTTATCAATGAACTTAAATAATGTCTCTGTTTTTCAATTAACATTGAATATGGCCTAAGCCATATCGGATTTGATACTTTTGCGGTAACTTCGTATTCTTGGCTGGAAGTACGCATTCTTCCAGAATTGGAAACTTATTGTGTTAATTTCGGATCGGAACAGTATAATATTGTTTAGGTAATTGTCTGTATTTCTTTTTTGATTAATAGTAGAACCGTTCTTACCCAAAAACTTATATTTTGAATTTGGACTGGGCAAGGCGCTTATGTGACTCATACTGTCTCCGAAATCAAGGTTCATTGAAGTGAAACTTTCTATAACTAGTTCAAAATAATGTTGTCCTAATTAACGCACAGTGAATCTTTTTTATTTTCATTTGTAAAATTTTGTCTTTTACAATAAATAACACTTATTTCTTACCAGTAACCACATAAAAGAGTTTTAACCAAAATATTTCATTACTTTTCAAACACTAATTCGCACCATAGTTATGAAACAGTGTGCAGAAGCCCTCACGTCACCGATATGTAACCTCTTTAGACATTCGCTGAAGTAGCACTAACTGCCAGCTGGATCAAAAGTGCCTGATCCCTCTCCAACCTTCAAAGGAAGAGATAGGACGTGCCCTCCCTGTTACATCCAGTCGGATTACTACCAATACTACCGAAGGCTGGTGAACGAACACATAAGGGAGTACATGGATAAGAACAAAATAATCCATAAAGCTCAACACTGGTTTTGGATTGGCAGGTTTTGCGCGTCCAATCTGCTCTTAGCTCAGGAGAGTTTGAAATCCTGCTGGTCCGAAAAATACCGGTCCGTACATTATTTCTTAACTATGCAAAAGCCTTCAACACGGTACACCATGCACTCCTGATTGTTAAGTTTGCGGACATGAGCTTCACTGACCCACTCGTATCTTGGCTCAGAAAGTACCTTGGGAATAAAACGTTTCTTACCAAAGTAAATAGAGTGCACGCGATTCGGCGACTCTACCCTGTGGTTAATTTCAACTCCACTTTCCACCTACAATTTAGCATCTCAATTTATTTTCCTGTGTTTCTAATAATTTCATTCATATGGTCTTGACGGCCGTATGGAACTATTTATTTTTGCGTTCAACAATCAAATTCATTACTGATATTCTATGTTCAACGACGAGATTCCTACCAAACACTAACTAGATTCATATACAATAAATGATACGATTTTGATCATAGTTAGCATTCCTGCAAAGCTGATAAATTAAATATGCATTGTTGTATATATATAATTCAACTAACAGGTCCATGGATCTCCTCATATGTCAACTTTCACAGATTGATTCCTGCCAACAAGGTTTAAATATGTCTGTTTCTCTTGGAAACACACTTCTGTCTATCAAATTAATTGGGAACTAAGGAGGCTACTTGCACGGTTAATCTTCCTTAGAAGAGCATTAAGCTCTAATTCTTAATGTCTACTTTAATGAGCACGTCGTTTTTTCTGCTTTAAACAAATATCATGACATAACGCGTCGTTCCTACGCAATTTTAGTTTCCAGTTTCTAGTCACAATCAAAACGTGATTGTTTATGTTACCTTCCAACTTCAGCTGCTCACTGCTGAACGCTACAGGCCAACTATTTTTCCTACTCATCCAATATATGATTAGATGCCTACTGACATTTCTGTCGATGCCATTTATTTTTAGAAAATGTATGCTGAATCTCGCAGTCCACTCATGACTCATTTAGTTTATGTATTTATTCGTCATTGTGTCTGTGCTTTTCCCACATGACATCCTACAAATATGGAACGTGCTTAACATGATAATTGAGCCTTGATCGTTAATTGCAAGTTTTACAGATCTAGAACGAGACGCGGCAAAGGCTTCAAGTCTATTAGTGTTTGACATATTGGTTCTAAATTTCTCCAATAACCATGTTTAACTTGATCTCCAGCTGAAATCTGTTTATTTCATTGCTGCAACTGTGAGCGATGAAAATTTTGACGGTGACCATACTAAAATCCTTGTTTCCAAAAAGATCTCATTCAATCCGTAACTTGCTTCTATCACTGTTGTAATAAACTTCATTTTACTAATTGAGGGAAGAAGTTCTATTTGAAACAAACACTGCTTGTCCTTAAAAATAATTTATCCTGTTCTCCCTGAGTGAAACTAGTCAAACGTACGTAGATAAGTTCAAGTTGCCATTTCACATAAGCACTTAATTTCAATAGTCAGTTCAAATCCCATAGTAGTAGTACAGGTAGTAGAAGTAATAGTAGTAATCAGAAATTTTAGGGTTCTACGATATTATTCAAGAAATAGCATCTAGTGAAAGAAACTTAAAATGAAGAAGATAAAGGAAATGTAGAGATGGCATGACAAACTTATTTTGTAAATAGTTTTTGACGCTATTTGTATAGCAACAACCTATATGTACAATTGGTATTTTTTATTGTGTGGTTTATATGAGCTTGTACGACTGAGCGTTGCATACGCCTACGCGCTTACTCATCCTTCTCGCTTTAACGTTAATCTCTTAATACCCTTATGAACTCACATGACTTGTCTCGCTGACCCTTGACCTTGTCAGTCATTCGTCGCTTTTATTCATGTCTGGGCATGCCTATTTCGGCTGTCATATGTCTGTCTTATTTTTGTCTGACTATATATTCTTAGTCATGCTCTATCTCATTGAGTTGGCTCTTAGCCTTCTCCAGTTCACGTCGCTTCATTCGTTTTATTCACTGCTTCTCCGCTTCGCTTTGTGGTGTGTCCCGAATAAACGTATTCATCACTACGAATTCATCTTGTGATTTATAAACCGTAAGACGCTATTTGGCAACGACTGTCTGAACGAGTTAATTACTGAGCTTAAGAACACGCAGTAAATCGACACACTACAGGAATGAGGAACTCCGAAAGTTTGGATTTTACAGGATACAATGAATGAATGCACCTGCACCATTGCAAACGATTCTAAGCCATTTCATTTAAGGTCTCTAACCATCGGTTACTATCGCCTCGCGGACCCCAACCAGGTAGTCTACATCTACTGAGATGACTCACTTCACTTGTCAATGACTTCACAGATTTGTGCCATGTTTTGGTCTGGCCGCCCCTAGCTTTCGTCCAACTTGTTCCTACACCGCAAAATATAGCTCGATGAGGCGATCGGCGGTTATGCATGCGCAGCACATTTCCCAACCACCTCAACTGATGAAGTTTCATTACTTCATCTATTGATTTGCCATCCCTACCTGATACTCTTTTCCTAAAGACAGCATTGCTTACTCGGTTATCCCGTGATACACGAGCAACGCTTCATAGACATCTATGATCGAAAACCGATAACCTACGAATATCTTCTACTCAGACTTGACATGCGCAGTACACTCGCCCTTTGGTTAGCAGACGGATATCTCGCCCACGGCATAAGTGACGCAAGCTGGCGGAAGCCACTTGAGCCTTCTGTATCCATGCTGAGATTTCGTCAGTCACCAGTGTAGAATCTATTTTGAATGTTTTTTTTTGGAAAATCCCTCCATGTATATATATTTGTGTTATGATATGACTGACTCTTTCTATTGACATTTTGGTACTCTATTTGATTCCATTTTGAGATTTTATCATTGTATATTGTTATTATTTCTATATCTTGTACGTATATTGAAGTTTTTAAGTTTGCTTCTGAACTGTACATTTGTTGTTAAAATTCGATATTGAATATGGCTACAGCCATATTTGGATTTGATACTCTAGCAGTAACGGACTGGAAGCACTTATTCTTCCAGCAACGGAACCTATTGTGGTAATTGGAAACTTGAATGTGTAATATTAGTTTGAACGGTTCTCTCCCAGAATTATCCTTCTTTGGACTTCGACTGCGCGGGACGCGTATGAACCTACACTATTCGAGTTGAAGGCGGACTGCAAAAGTAGTTTATAATTTAACAGTTCAAAACAATATTTCTAGGAAGATCCTTTGGATTTTTTGTTGTTTACTATTTCAAAACAATACTTGGAGGAGCATCCTTTGGATTTCTTATCGTTTACTATTACTAAACAGTATTTGGAAGAGGATCTTTTGGATATTTTACTGTCGTTTGGTTCTTAACGATATTTGCCAAAGGTTGAACTCCCTTTCTTTGACGGCCGACACCATGATTACTTTAGGTTCGTCAAGCAGTTTGAGACATTTATAGAACCTAGAGTTATTGATGACAATCTGCGCCTAGTATATTTAATACATTACTGTAAGGGAAAGGCAAGAGCTGCGAGTGATTTTTAGTAAAATTTAATTTCTCAATATGCTACATTTTCTTTATTGACTGATTCACCAAGTCTGTTGAATAATACACGATCTGAACATTACAGATGATCTAGCTAGTCTATCCCACACTCAACAAAAAATGCAGAAGAAAACGGTGAGTGTAGCTACAATCTATGCAGAAGTAGGTCTCAACATAGACACGGGAAAAAGTAAGATCCACCGATGCAACACAACATGCATCAACCAATTCACACTTGATTGAAAAGCTTTGGTGGATGTAAAAACCTTCACATATCTGGGCAGCATCATAAATAAAAAAGGAGGATCTGGTGTAGATGTAAAGACATGAATTAGCGAAGCGACTGAAGGCCATCTGGAATTTGAAACAACCAACAACTAACTCCGAAGTTACAGGTTTCAATAGAAACTGCAAAACAGTTCTGTTGAATAGATCAGGAACTTGGAGAATTAGGGAAACTATCATCCAAAATATGCATGGATTTATGAACTGTTGTCTACGTGAGATACTGCATTCCTGTTGGTCAGACACGATCAACAACAACCTACTATAGGAGAGAACAAACCAGATCCAATCTGAGGAAGAAATCAAGAAGAAGAGCTGGAGGTGGATAGGATTTATTATAAGAAACACTCGACTGCATCACAAGACAAAATCCTCACTCGGAATCCTCAAGGTCGGAGGAGAAGAGGAATGCCAGAGAACACATTACGCCGAGAATTGGAGACAGACATGAAAGGAATGAGCAGCGATTGTATAGAACTGTTAACTGATAGTTAATATAAATGAAAGCTTTTATATTCATTCGCCAACCAACTTACAATTTCATTTTCTGAGTTTGAGTTGAATTTGTGCTTAGGTGTCATCTAAGTTAGAGGCTTTCTACATTTCTTATGAGAGGGAAATTTTAAGTACAGTAAGCTTGCTTACGTCATGTTTTTTTCTTCAAGTCTGTTGAAATTCGCACTCATGATTCAATAATCAATAGATAAATTACTTTCAAGAAATTCCCACTGATGATTATTAGGCTTTAACGATACAATACATATTACAAGAACTGAATTTCCAGGTCTTAGTCGGATTGAGTTGGATAACGAAGTTCTTCACTGAACTGAACTAATCGATCGATAAGGCAGTTTATTTCCATTTGTCTCTACTTCTCTTCATCCTCAATACCAAATAAAATAATATATCCAGGTTATATTAAGAAATATAGGTCTGCCATCATGTCTTGTCACATGATTCGAATTGAGAGATACGATTTACCTTGTTGTTTGGGCCTGAAAATATTTGCATGTGTCAGTTAGTCGATTAATTTTATGTGTATAGAAATTCCAACCAGTGGACACAGACAGTTTGCCGTAAACCTTGATTCTAGCTAGTCAGTCGGGTAGAGTGCTTGCTTAAATAAATAAGCCGAGTATGGTGTGACAATTTATCTTTTTCATTTTAATCTTCTTTTCTCTATCGCATATTTTCAATTATCAATTTTGTAACTACAGAGACTTTTGTTAGATTGTTTAAATTGTTAAACGCGAATGAATACATGATACTTTCCGTGTCAAAGCCTTCTTTTTGCTTCTCGATGAAAATTTAAATGTTAATTAGTTTTATTAAATGTTTTATTTTTGTAGTTAACATCCTGAACTTAGAAGTCATGACTAGTGGAGTTCAGTCATGTCAAATGTGTGACATCAATCTAGTGTAAGTAAGTTGGAAGATAATTGCTTGATATTACAAAATGATAAGAGTTAAATAACTTGATACTTACACAGTGGTCTGAAGATTAAGCTTTCTGGCTCGAGACCTAAGGTCCTTCTTGGTTTAATCCCCAGTCGTGTGGTCGTGAATTTCTATGCTAGGACGAAACGACTGGCCAGTGCTTCCTCGATGAAAATGTAAATGATACGATGATATGAAGGTTCCGGATTTGGTTTCGTGTGAAATCTCTTCTGGGATCTATCATGCATCGTTACAGATTCAAATAGAACAGTATGTTTGAAGTAATTGCGTCTTTCATGATTTTTAATTGCTGGCTAGAATGAATTTGACTGGCGTCATGGTAACCAGGCCGTCGACAGTTTCGATTTTAATTTAATTAAGGTTAAGTTTTTAATCACATAACTCCTTTCATTCTAATACGACATGATTTTTTATCAGTTTTTTGGAAATAATCAATTTAGAAATGATTACAAATAATTTCTCTATTGATTATTGTTACACACGAACGTAAACATGTCGTTTGAGATGCTTGAACTATTACGAATTTACCTTAGTCGGAAAACGAGAATGGACGATCCGGCGACACGACATACTACTGTAATCCAAGTGTCACAACTCCCGTTGAGTGGAGGAAGAAGACTTGATATGAAGTAGAACATGTATTCTACAAACACCTAGAAAGCACAAGGTCCGAGTGTAAAAGAGAACCAGTATCCTACACTAGGGATCCGGATTCGGCTCCTGGTATGGGTCATGAAACGTTACAGCTGATCCGTATTTATATATTTAGGTCGAATAAGAAGTCTGTGACATCGATAGTTAGGCTGTCCAATGGGAAACATCATTTGAAGTGACATTGACAGTTAATACGACCAATAGGAGACAACATTGAAGTGTGTGACATTGATAATTAGGACGACCATAATATTGACCAATAGGAATCGACCAATAGAATTAGACAACCAAAAATAGTTCTCTAAGTATATGTGATGAATATCCTAACAATTATGTACTGTTGAATTGCATGGGTAATGCCACAGAGTAGTGAGAACTACCTACATCTTTGACACACCAAAAGTTTGTTAATATCAATCAATCGTTCATAGATGGGTCAAATAGCCTTATATTGTAACAAGGGCTCAAATTTGTTATCCATGAAACCTACTACACAGCAAAGGTGATTTTAACAGAAAAAAAACAATATCCATGCTTTTTCAAAACCTGAAAAGCATGTAGACGACTGCAATACATGAGATTGTATTTATCAACTTAAATGTGTCTATGATCAAACATGCAAAAAGAGGGGTAATTGCGATTTGCTAATTAGGTTGTTTGAACGTGTATCTAAATGGCTGCAAAATCTGACCTAAGGAGTTCTTGTGACACAACTGAGTAATAGGGAAGGAATCCTATTAGCTAACTTGGGCGGTCCTGTGGAGATCGGATTTATCGTCCATAACTATATCGAAACCAATGAGAGAGTCATTCGACGCTCAAATCCACAAACACCAAAGGGACTGCTCTATGTGTATGCTTGCCTAAATGAACTCGATAGGTCTCGGTCTATGTAGTTAATGTGAGTAGGTTTGCTTTATACAAAGGGTATTCTTGTGGACTCGGATCAAAAGGAAAGCTAACTGAATTGTCTACCCCAAAACAAAAAGTGAGACCGAAAATTCCATTAAAAGAAAAAAATCACATATTTCTGTGTGACAAACCGAGTTCTTGTGCTTGTGTTTGTCATGAAGTGCTTAGACGAAATCTCGAGTACTAGTGGTATGCATGTAACACATGAGAGAGAGAGAGAGTCTATGGTAGCGAATGCTTTCAAGGAAGTGATGATCATCTACTCGATGATTACTTTAGTGGTTCAACGTAGAGTAATTAAAGCATTTATATTCAGAGAATATTATTCCATACTTATTGATGTTAACTCTTATCGTTCTTGTCTTCCATCGAGTTCGACATTATTGACTAAGTGATGTATGTCGATCATCATCGATCTATCGAGATCACAAACCACCACCACCATGACAGATCGAATTCACAACAATTCATGTTTCAAAGAAGGTATGTGTAGGCTCGATCACTGATGTCGAAAGGGTTGCATCTCGAACCTCATGAGATAGTATTCAACTACTTACAGTGCTACCTATCTCAATGTCTTCGTTGAACAAATTTAGACTATCATTAAGAAGATTGGTTTATGTCACAGAGCTACATAGTATAGTGACATGTTTTAATAGGTTGTCAGTAAAACATATTATCACTGGTCAGTGAAGAATTCCTTACTTTCTGACGTTAAGATGAGAGTATTTGTTTCATTGGATGTAGTAACTAGCCTTTCCTCCTGTACAGGCATACAGGAAATGTAGACTAGTTAACAAACTTTGAACAATTGCATGAAACAACCATCATCCGATAATTTTCATTTCTAATACTCTTCTCACAACTGTGATATGATAATACTTCACTAGTTATGGTCTTTCACCATTATCCCTAGAATCTCATTTCGTAGTTACTCACCAGTTATCACATGGTGATGATTATTGGTAATAGAGTAGTTGTGAAGTTTATGAGACCGGCTTGTTGGTTTTTCGATTGCGCAAGTGAGTAGTTGTGGTAGACAAATTAATCAGTAGATAAATTATAACTGATGATAACATGAAAATGTTTCTTAGAGTTTCAGTGTTTCATTGAAAATCTTCAAGTATTCAATTGAAAAATCTAACAAAATATTTACTAGTGATTATCAGGATTTTAGCGTGAAAATTCAAATTCTAGATAGTTGGTTGAACTGCATACACTTATGTGAAACAGTATAATGAGTTACGCAAAACTCTAACTTTGGATTTTTGGACGGTCTAGCTAAAATTAGTGTATAAGAGAGCGCCGCTGCTATAAGGTATTTTTTAGATGTGGTAACCAAACGTCAGTTTGACACGACACGAAGGAGTGATTGCAAATACTGAAAATGCCGTAAACACGA
>CALYCR020003322.1:0-34923 GCA_944470395.2 Schistosoma turkestanicum
GAAAAAAGGATACCTCAGGATACCAAAGACAGAACGTTTCATCAAGGTGCTAACTACAGGGGCATCACTTTCTTGTCAATACAAGGCAAAGTCTTCAACAGAGTATTGTTAAACAGAATGAAGGACGTCGTAGACGCCCAATTTCGAGATCAACAGGCCGGATTTCGTAAGGATCGATCGTGTACTGACCAAATTGCTACATTACGGATTCATTGTGGCAACAATCAATTGGATGGCAACTCACCACTCTACATCAACACTTCACTCGCGACTACTGCGGAATGCCTTCGATAGCGTGGATCGGAAAACACTGTAGGTGGCTTTCTTCAACACGTACGGTGTTGCCGTGGGATGAGAAAAGTAGTCAACATGCATACGGGAATCTCTCCAGGATGGATTCAACTGTCCAAAATCGGGCACAGCGGCAGGTCAGCTGACAGACTCTTTTGAGGTGAAGACCGTGTCCCGGCAAGGTTTTGCTTACGCTCGGGGACGCCTTTCTCTTGTCTTCCTCGTCATCGCACTCGGATTATGGAGACGTCAACATACATCAGGAGGGAAGACACACGGTATCAACCTAGGACAGTTAGCACGCAGCTGGACGATCTATGGACTTCGCAGATGCACACTGCGCTCTTCTATCGCACACGTCAACAACACTGGATGATGCAGGAGAAGACGACCAGTGTAGTAGCAGCAGCCTCAGTGCCAGCAGTAGGTTCTCACCAGTAGCATAAAAGTGTAAAAAAGCGGAATTTCTCCGATGCATACACACATGCACCAACCGAATATCACGCTTTGATGGATGTATACCTTCGTGATGGACGGTTAACACCTTCAACATCATCTTGGCAGGCATCATCATGACGAGAAAGGCCAAAAGTGGATCGGGACAGCAGATGTGAGGAACGCGGAATCGGCAAAGCGAGGGCTGCGGCTGCATTGTCTACAGGTTTGACACACAAAATATCCTGGAACTGTCCAGAACAGACCTGTCCGAAAGACCCCCCCCCGAACGCAAACCAAAATCAGGATTTTCACTACAAATGTCACAAGACTACTTTACTAGCTCGCTATGGAGCGGAAACATGGTTAGAGCCTACCCAAAAAGGCCTATCATTCGTAGAACGATACAAGCGCTTTATTTAACAGTTGTCCACGCAAAATACTACGCGTATTCGTTAGGCGCAGTCACCATCAGCAGACAAACTGTGACTGTAGGGGAGAGGAACAAACCAGATTCCAGATGGGAGGATGGAGGAATCAGGACAAGAAGCCGGTGGAAGTGGAGTAGGATCATACACTGACGAAAAGCACCCAACTGCGTCCACAAGACTAAGCTCTCACATGGAGACCTTCAAGGCCAAAGTGGAAAAAAGGAAGAGGAAGGCCAAGGATATCGACTACGATACGCGCGAGTAAATCTATGAGAAATGCATATGGAAAGAGGGATCATGAACAAACAATTGGACAGCAACTGTGCAGAAGGGTAAGTCCAGGGACAGGATGTTGTTTGGATGAACAATCTTGGTGGCGCGCCTAGGCCTCCAGTTGGGGGTAACAGGCGAAAGTAATGTAACTAAGTGAATCGTCTTAGTATACATACAGAGTAAGAGCATGTGCAAAGTGCAGAATATGAATGTCAAGACATGTAAACATGTTATATATCATTCGATAGGAGATGATGAGAGGAGTGCACTGAAATTTGTTTCATTGAAAAATATTACTCCTATCAAAAGTTATGCCCTGACATCCACATTATTCACTGCAAGCCTCTAGTCTCATAAGAGACCTTCATCTCTATAATAGCAGTATAGCATCATTTATGGCGTAGGATAATAGAAGAGGCAGCCCAGCTTACTGCACTTCTATTAATTACACTTTGTCTCATGTCGTGCAATGATTTTTTTCGCGTTTCCGAAATTTTCATTTTTCGACTATATGAGACGTGAGTGAGTTAGGGATAGTATCCCTATAATACATGGCGAGTAAGAGCATCTGGGATGTTCAAAGCGCAAGTGTATATATTGGCATAATATACTTTGTCGACAAGCGATCACAAAGTCCAGGTTTACTCCTTATATACAAGAAAAAAATAGACACGTCCCCTTATTTGGAGGGGCTGACAAAAAATAGCATATCATAAATAATCACATATCGAACTCAGTCACATTGAAGGATTTTCTAGTGGACAAATTTAATCTCAAGGTGCAAGTTAGCAACTTCTGGCTGAAAACATAAAGAATTCAAAATAAATACCGTGTTTCCCTCATATAATTTTTTGTGAGGCTCTAATTTTCGTCCCCAACATGAGCATGAACTAAATTGGTTTACAGAATTGAATTGAACAAATCACTTTTGTATACCACCGCATTTTATGTCTCGTTTAGCTATTACTTATCTAGTGTTTAGAGGAATAATTGATTTCTGATCTACGTCATTCATGAAAATTCCTATAACCTTAAATCCACTTGAAATACTGAAACCGATACAATGTTAGCCTACTACTTTGTTGAAAATCTCGACAATTGCAATAACCATATCGTCTCCTCAGGTATAGATCTCCCAAAAGTTATTTTCCACTTGTGTTCATTACTTCGCTTTTCCACTGGTTCGCGCACACACTTAACTCGCTAATCATTTGTGTAGTCGATGTCTACTTCAATCCTTTCACATGATATTACGTTACCGCTTATCTGATTTGTCTTTGTTTAGAATATCTGACCGCCCTGACAGAACATGATGTGAAGTCCATAATGGGTGACAAGCTATTATATTGGACAACTGTTTCAATTAAATGAGGAAATTTTTCCATATAGAATGTCACTTGAGAGTATCTACCGTGTTTTAGTGGAAACTTTGGAATAACTATGAAATCGATCATACCCAAGAAATACATGAGTGTTTCATTAAGCAGTTTGTCTAACAGAATAGCCTAAAATCCGTTGTTGGCCATAAACTATCAGCAACAACCTAAATCAGGGAGAAAAACAAACTGCAGATTCCCGTGGAGTGGATGACATCACGAAAAGCTCTGTAAGCGGATAGAATACGGCATTTGAAGGACACCGAGGCGCGCAACTGTGTTCACTAAGACCAAGCCATAAACTTAGTACATCCTCAAGGGCCAAGGAACATCATTCCGCCGGTAGATCTTGGATGACAGACATGAATTCAAATGTAAACAGACCGAGCAAGCGTAAGTACCTGACCGAGGATAAAGGTAAATTGGGAGCATGCTGGATTGGGCGGTCCTATGTTCCATTAGGGGATTAGATATGTCGAAAGTAAGTTAAGTAATGACAAGCCATCTCACTCAAATATGACACCTGTCATATAGAGATCAGTAATAATAAAATTATCGCTCAATGAGAATGTGTTAGGGAAGATTATTCAGCTTCATGGAAATCAATGTTGAACGAAATGATTAGTTCATACAACATAATTTTGTCAAAAAGCTGATATTGCTTGACCAGTTCAGACCTCATCTTTTGCTTTTAATCATACTATAGTTGAGATCCTCTTAAATCACTACAGACACTAGACATACTGTTTTTTTCCATTCTAGTATACGGACTTAATCACAGGAGCGCGTATTTGTTTCTATAAAATAAAAAACAAATACTCGCGTCACTTTGATGATTCTTTTGAACTGTCACTAGTTCGACCTCCTTAGTACGAGGAACATGAGAATCCATCGTCCCGTTAGTCTACTGCTGAATACCATTGATCCTAAAGGAAACTAAGCTTGATAAGTCTTTATATAGTTTAGAAAGTGTGATTCTACTAAACACACACATCACAAGGCCACTCATATTCCAGTGTGAGTGGCACAAACAAAATCACGTGGTTTTTATTTTATAGCATGCATCGAGACTATTCCCTTGGGAATTTTCACAAAGAGATAGGCACACCCTTCTAAAATATACACAGTTATGAATCACAGGGCAAGGATTTTTCCTGGTGAGGAAAATGTGATCTCAAGGTAACAGTTGAATTTGCGGCCCATGCGCCGAAAAACATAGAATCGGGCAAAACTAGGACGTGTTTAATCAGTGAATTCGGTGGTGATCTAACATCCCCACTGACAGGGTATTACATGACCCTCTGGTATCATGCGCAAACGATTAGGCCTCTAGATCACTAAACCGACATGCCAACATTGTGGTTTCACCAATCTAGACTGTAAGGTGGGTCAAGTCGCAAGATATTGCCGCAACGCTCATTCATTGTGGTTCGGTAAAAAAACTAACTACTACTCTACTACTTAACTGTAGTGAGATGTGCTACTTATACTGAAAAACGAATATGAAGTAGGATAAATAATTGAAGTTAAGAGGGAAGAATTCCGGGGGGGTCTCAAAGGCACGTAGAGGTGACGTGCTACGTGCAGACAGGGAAAAATTTGGAAAATCAAGATGGATCAATGAAAAAGCAAGAAGGAATGTAAATGGAGTAGGTGTAGACCAAAGCAGTAAGGTAAAAGGAGAGGTCAAAACAACAAGTTGAATTGCGATGAAGAAGGAATGGAGCGTTGGAAGTCCACGACCTCAAAGAAAATATGTTGTTGCAATATAGTGGTTTGTTCGAAGTTTGTAATGTTTTTTGTGTTTTCCGTCTGGGTGGGGCAATTGCTCTTCCAATTCCCATTTTTCCTCTGTGCAGAATATAGACAATTTTATTATTTTCATTCCGCCCTTGTAGTTTCGTAAAACGCTCCCGGGTACCTCGTGTTGTACTCTTCGTATCCTTCTTTGGACTACGATCATCCGCCTGTCCTCTCGCACACGGACCACCGGTGAGGCGACTGTTGGGTTCATCAGCTATCTCGTTAATTTTGCCAGCTCGGTGACGTCCATTGGTTGTGCGGTGTTCACCAGTCTCAACTGTCGGGCAACCTCTGCAGGCACACTTTCAATGATTTGCGATGCTAGCAGCTGTTCTTGCGACTCATCCAAGTTTGGCATACCCCGGCGCAGCAATCTTGTCAACTCCACAGCCAGCACGAGTGGGTCGCCATCCACCGTCAGTCTCGCCTCTCGGAACTTCTGCAGTGCGTCCTGCCTATCCGCCGGGCTGTCGGACTCCACCAGCAGCCTTTCCGTCACCACCTCCTAGTCAGCGTCCTCCACACCATCTTACACCGCTCTCGCCCTGCCTCTTAGTAGATTCCACAACACCACCACCTTCGCCCTCTGCTCCTCGACTCCTACCAGCTCCGCCACGGCTTCGAACTCCTTCAAGAAGCTCCTTACATCTCCGTCTCCACACTCCCGAGGCCATGGGATCTTCATCCTGTGTAGAGGCAGCGACACTAATTGAGAAGACTGAGGCAGGCGCGGAAGATTGTATTAATTGCAAATTTACACTCTGAGTCAATTAAAAACGAAAACATTACATTGACTACTCACTCTATTTGCACACCATCTTTAAGTCGTCGTGACTTCCAACACTCTATCCTTCTTCTTCCATTCCTGTTGGTACTCCATTTACTTCTTCTTGCTTTTGCTCGATTTGCTTTCCGTTTTCCTCTTCTGACCGTGGTGAGACTTCTTCTTCTTTTACGTCCCTTCTTATACTACTTATATCGTTCGTATAAGTAACACACACCGCACTACTACTGTAGTGAAGGAGAACACAGGTGAGGGCAACCGAATCGTATTTAACGGAAATTATAGAGTTACTCAGTAAAATAGGAAAACCATATCGTAAACCGTTGTTAATTTGCAAATCTTCAATCCATCATCAATCGATTGTCTGACATTTCACTCACTATTCATGCGTTTCATACATATTCCATTTTGTTCCCACTCTTCCTTTCTTGTTGATTTTCTCCCCCATCTTCTGCTGCCAGACATTACGTTTATACTCACGTCATATACTACTTATAAGTAGCGCACACCACACTACTACTACTCCGACTACTACTACTACTCACACTACTGCTACTACCTACATCCGACATAGTTGAACTCCACTGATCACAGCTTCTTCTGAGAATTCCAAGATTTTCTTCATGAAACTCCTCAGCAAACTGAGCACATTCTTTCATTCTGTTTTCAATCGTTCTCATTATTTCTTATTTCACTATGCACATCTCAATACTACTAATCAATATTCTGTCAAAATTGTCTTACACTGTTTTGATTAGAAAAAGTTAACGTTATTCTATTATAAGTTCAAGTGATTTTTTAATGTCATAGCAATATAAATAACAGTGTAGTATGTCAAATAAAACTACTACTCATTCATATAATATTTGACTAAAACTCTTTTAACTTGTCTTAGTGTGTGTGTGTGCGCACTCGCGTGTGTGTGTAACTATTTATTAGTCAAGGTTATCTCAACTAGCATGATACACACCACTGTTTGGTTTGGTTTCACGTGGATCTTAAACAATTGTATACACACACACACAGCGATTGTAATAAGTTAAATATTTTACTCTTTCACAAAAATTAAAATCAATCCAACTTTAACAGCATTGATAAAATCCAGTTGTTATGCAATAATAATCGTCATTATCCGCATCCGCATATCCAAAGTAGTGATGTTTATCTTTAATCTTGTTAATTTTCTGAAAAATTACTCAAGCGCACACACACACATACGCCCACGCAAAAGAAGATTCCTTTGTATGCATAAAATGGAAAAAGAAATAATGAGTGTGTGCGTATATGTCCATATATCCATCTCGTGTCAGCATTAGATGACAGACATATGTCTGTATATCTATCGTAAATGAGTACATGAGTACATTAAATAAGAATGATAATCATCATTTGAATCACAGGTGGCACAAACACACACTTACGACACACAGACACACATATAGACACGCAGACACATACACATACACACATAAACATATAGACACAATAAATTATGTCATGTCAAAAGAAGACACAATTAGAATAGAATTATGATGACATCAGATAAAAAATTGACCTCAAAACTATTGTTATTATTTTATATTTAAAAACAATAAAAACTGTTACAAAAAAAATTATTTTTTCGTTGTTGTTGTTGTGTGCGCAATCTATAAACGATGAAATATGAAATGTTTAAGAATAAAGAGCTACTTACTTAGTTAGTCACTGACTTTGATGATATAATCAACATTAGGTTACCATGGTAGTAGTAGTAGCAGTTGGTAGCGGAAAAATAGAAAAACGCAACTTGAAGAAATTAATATTTTAATAAATTTGGTGTTCTTAAAATCATTTTGATTTACAGATGAATTACTGTTTGTGTGTCTGTGTGTGTGGAGATAGTAGGGGTGGGGCGGAGGTTCTAGATATTAAAAATTTTTATGGTTTCTATTACAACCAACTAATCAATTACTTTAGAGAGAAAAACACCAACAACAAAAAAATCATTGATACAACCAGTTGAGATTAAAATTAGACAATTTAAAATGATGAAAAAGGGTTTGCTTACATTGTCGATATTTAACGGTGTTCATGTCATCCTAACTTCGTTCAATGCACGGTCTTGCGCAACTTCATCTACTGTCTTCAGTAAGCACTGCTTCATACCAGAATAGGGTTGAACTCCATTGGTCACGGCTTCTTACTAAAAACAAGAGAATTTCCTTACGAAGCTGATCACTAGTGAGTATACGATTATTTTCATTATAGGGTTGCGCAAATTGTTAAGTTACTTTTGAAATCTAGAGTTTCAAGCGTTGGCGTGCAAGATTGAAGTTCTTGAGTTCCGTTCTCACGAGCTGGAGGCATAGATGTACACTACTGATGAGCAGCAAAACAGGATGAAATGACCATTCAGTGCTTGGAGGTTAGGTTTAACATTGATCGATTCAAGATTTCAAACAGTAACTCAACAACTTCTACAATCCTATTATAAAAGCAATCTCTATTTATCAATATTTCTCTCCGTGAATTTGATCAAGTTAGACATTAACACCGTCAGATACCGGCTCAGTGGTCTAACGGTTAAGGCGCTCGCGCACAATACCGAAGGTCCTGGGTTTGAATCCTGTGGGGTGCAGGAGTCGTGGATGCGCACTGCTGATGAGTCCCATACCGGGACGAAACGGCCGTCCAGTGCTTTCAGGTTTCTAATGGTGGTGATCTAACATTGATCGATTCATGGTTTCAAAAATGTGTAACTTAACAATCTTCACAACCCCGTAATGCAAACAACTAATCAATTTTTTTGTAGAGAAAAACACTAAGAAAGATTGATACAATCAGTTGAGATTAAAATTAGACAATTTAAAATGATTTTAATACCGATTGATTGATGAAAAAGTGTTTGCTTACATTACCGATATGTGTAACTTTGTTCTATGCATGGTATTGCGCAACCTCACCAATTGTCTTCAGTAAGCACTGCTTCATACCCGAATAGGGTTGAAACTCCACTGGTCACGACTTCTCATTAGAACTCGGAGAAACTGGTCACCAGTGAGCACATGATAATTTTCATTATAGGGTTGCGCAAATTGTTGAGTTACTTTTGAAATCTAGAGGTTAAGAGTTCTTAAGTTCCGTTCTCACGAACTGGAGGCATAGATGTACACTACTGATGAGCAGCAAAACAGGATGAAATGACCATCCAATGCTTGGAGGTTAGGTTTAACATTGTTCGATTCAAGATTTCGAAAAGTAACTCAACAACTTCTACAATTCTATCATGAAAGCAATCTCTATTTATCAATATTTCTCTGAAGTAGTATAGTCAGTTTGTGGAGATTAGATGACGAACTAATCTTAGCTAGATCATGGTTAGAAATATGAAAGTACTGAATAACCGTTTAATTGTCACATCGGCTTTGTTTTCACGCTGTTGGGGATGTTAGATTCACAGAATTTGCTTGATGAATATCCTGATTTCGGATTTATTTCATGAACTGATCAGTTGACCCTGAGATCATATTTTCCACCAGGAAAATCCATGGCTGTGATTGGTTACTGTGTCATTTTAGTGTGCTATTTTTGTGATTGTCCCAAGGATGTATTTGTAGAGTATAAATAAACTCAATTTGTGTGCTTACTGGGTGTTTGTAGAATGCACTTTCTACACTATCTCAAGACTTTTTACTGATCTAAATTGGGTCAAGAGATCACAGTAACCTACCTGAACGCTAGTTCATTGTTTCGTTCTCGTTATTCAACTAAGATGAACTCGTAATAGTTTCAAGCATACATAGAGACGAGCATAACACACGTATAAATGCTTACCCTTCTAGAGGACTCAGTTTGAATCTCACGCTGTTCATTACTTTGTTATATAACAAACTAATTAAGGTTGATAGAATTTAGTTACCATGACAGACATAAAATCCAGTTAGTTGTTGTTTAAACTTCATTAGTTGTGATAAGCTTTCCATTCGAACATAGACTATCACCTGGATGGAACAGATATTGTTCAAAAAAATGCATACTGTGTGTGTCTGTGTGTGTGCACATGCATGTATGTCTCTAGTCATCTATATACATACAAGTATGTGATAGTCTACGTTTTATAACCCCTGTTTTGGTTTCTAAGTTTTCTGATGATATGTATTGAACTGTTGACTTCGTGAGAAATTTTCAAGGGAGACTTCACTACATACTACTACTACTACTACTGTGGTGCGCGCTACTTATAAGTAGTATATGACGCCATTGTAAACGTAATGTCTGGCAGCAGAAGATGGGGGAAGAAATCAAGAAAGGAAGAGCTAGAACACAATGGAATATGTATGAAACGCATGAATAGTGAGTGAAATGTCAGACAATGGATTGATGATGGATTGAAGATTTGCAAATTAACCGTTTACGATATGGTTTTCCAATTTTACTGAGTAACTCTGTAATTTTCGTTAAATACAGTTGGGTTGCCCTCACCTGTGTTCTCCTTCACTACACTACTACTACTACTACTACTACTACTACTACTACTACTACTACTACTAACACTACTCATAACGAACCTTTTGAGTAACGTACACTACTTGAAATACTTAAGATCAAAGAACCTAATACACCAGGAATCGGAAGCAGATATCAAAAGAATCGAATAACACAATGGGAACTGCTAGAATGATTCACTTAAGAGAGAAGTGATTTAAAGTTGTTAGTCGGTGACTTGAACTCCACCTGGAGCCTTTCTAAGGTTACTGCCAGTCCTATGCCCGGGTAAAGAAGGAGGGTTGGTCATGAGGTTAACAACCCCATTCTGTAGAAAGCCAACTCATTAAAAAAACCGCCAACCAGAAAAATAATTCACTAGTCGGTGGCCTCTACCTCATTAAGGAGTAACAGTCAGTCAGTTGCAACGTAGAACTTCGTACGTATGTATATAAGTTCATGTTGCCATACCACATTAGCACAGAGACACAAATGTCAAATCGTATCCCATAGTGATAGAGATAGTAGAGGTAGTAATCGTGATGAAGAAGACCGAAGCTGCTACCATGACGTGGTGATCGGGCTTGTCTATCGTCATGACCCAACCGAGCTGTATTGGCTGGAACTTATGTTCCTGAAGGTTCTACCATGCCAGGCAGGTCGATTGGAGGACGACGAGACTAAAAGCAGCTACCCAAGGTCTGAGGGCGAAGTCGTACTGATGACTGCAGAAGGGTTTGACAGCAGTAAGGTGTTTCCCTCGGACAACCAGCATCTGCAGCGATGCTGCCTTCTCACAAGGAAGGAAGGTGTTAGAAAAGGTCGACCCTAAAAATGTCACACCTCCCCTAACTCACGGATTTCCGTCTCCCTGGGTAAGGGTGCCCACTAAGGGCCTTTTAGAACGGAGCTAATCCTCAAAATACCTTTCATAAAAAGGCCGTGAGTGACCGGCCTCAAGCAGTTGTCCCTTGGACTCTGCGGTAACGCACCAACACTAATCCATCTTCCTTTTCAGGTCCCTCAAGAAACAACCTTCCACGGTGTGGGCAGCCGGGAAGTGACGACCGCCCTCACCCGTAACAGCACGCGAGTCCAAATTGGTCAAAATCAAATCCTTCCTACACCCACACATACCTCTCTTATCTCTACGACTAACTCTACTCACACTCCCTTTTCTCACTGCACCGCTAATGCAGACGAAGCGAGATCACGAAACGTCGTTCCTGGTCTCTTGAAACCCCGTTCTAGACTACATGTTGGAGCTATTAATGTACGGACATTGTGTCAAATAGGGCAACAGGCATCATTAGCTTGGACTTTAGAATCTCGTGCCATCGATGTATGCTGCGTCTCGGAAACGCGCATACAGGATCCGAGTCGCGTCATACACTTGGCCACACCATGTCAAAATAAAGAAGCAGCTCGATTTACTCTTCGTGTATCCGGTAGCCCTGATGCTGCTTCCAGGGGTCTTGCTGGCGTAGGCATAGCATTGAGTCGTAGGGCAGAACAATGTCTCCTTGACTGGATCCCAATAGATAGTCGATTGTGCGCTGTCCGACTAAACGGGACAGTAAGGACTCGGAAAGATAGGGACACTCGCCGTTGCCTCTTCGTCATATCTGCCTATGCCCCCACTGACTGCAGTGCAGACGAGGTTAAAGATGAGTTTTACAGAAAGCTTTCGGACCTCCTCCAAAAAGCTAGGTGCTCTGATATAGTAATAATGGCTGGTGACTTTAATGCTCAAGTAGGTAGACTAGGTGAAAAGGAAAGACATCTTGGTGGATGTTATGGTGTAGCAACTGAGAGAACAGACAATGGTGACCGTCTGTTGCAACTATGCTCAGATAACCGCCTATTCTTAGCGAACACCAACTTTAGGCATAAGGAAAAGCATCTCTTGACCTGGCGACCCCCGAAGTCGTCTCAACGTTGGACTCAACTAGATCACATCGCCATCAGCCACCGATGGAGGGGTTCGATAGAAGACTGTCGCTCGTTCTGGGGCACATGTTTGGATTCAGATCATGCTCTAGTATCTGCTTAAGGCTTACTGGATGTAGGAAAGACACCGTAAGAAAACCTCTTAGGGTTTTACTTAATGATAATCAAACTAAGAAAATATTTCAGGAGCAACTAGAAAGAGAGTTAAGCAACGATGTAAGTGATTCCCATTCAGAAGCAGGTTGGTGTGATATCAAGAAGGCTGTGGAAACACCAGTGATATCGGCTAGTAAGGTAAACCATAAGGGTAGGATGAAGCCGTGGATTTCAGTCGCATCCACGGAACTGATGGATGCTCGAAAACGCATCCCACCTGACTCTGAGCATGATGAAGAGCGTAGTCAGCTTAGGCACAGACTTATAAAAAGTCTGCGTAACGACCGCGAACAGTGGTGGGTGGCGAAAGCAAAAGCGATGGAAAAGGCAGCGGCGATAGGCAACAGTAGACAACTTTTCCGCCTTATTAAAGAAACTGGTATTAAGAACCCGAATGTGAGTGAGACTATCTCGGAAAAGGATGGTCTTATTATCCATTCTCAATCTAGGAGACTGGATCGATGGGCAGAACACTTTAGGGATCAGTTCAACTGGCCACGAGCCACTCTTCGGTTACCCACGATCTCCAGTCATCCTGAATGGCAAATCGACCTAAGTCCCCCTAGTCTTAACGACGTTGAGAAAGCGTTAGGAAATCTGAAACGAGGACGAGCTGCAGGTCCTGATAGACTGACCCCTGAGATATTTAAGGATGGTGGTCCAGTTTTAGCAGCTAGATTGACTGAGATCTTAGGTGGAATCTGGGAACTGGACGTAATCCCATCCGACTGGTCTCAATCACTGATTGTCCCAATCTATAAGAAAGGACAAAAGTCTTCTTGTGACAATCACAGGGGAATAAGTCTAACTAATATAGTATCTAAAATACTGGCCTCAATAATACTTCGACGCTTAACGAAAGCTCGTGAAGAGCAGACTCGAGAAAACCAGCCTGGTTTTCGACCTGGACGTGGCTGTATAGACTACGTCTTCACACTCAGACAGGTCCTGGAACATAGACACACATTTAGGCGTCCCACAATAGTTGTTTTCCTAGACCTTAAGGCGGCATTTGACTCTGTTGATCGTAAGGCTCTGTGGCAGTGTCTGTCATTGAGAGGTGTACCAAAGAAGTACATTAACCTTATACAAGCTCTTTACTCGAACACCACTGGTCGAGTGAGAGCTTATGGCGAATTGTCACCGGAAATCTTTTCTTCAAGTGGTGTCCGTCAGGGATGTCCACTTTCTCCATTCTTGTTTAATTTTATCATAGACATGCTCCTAGACAAAACATTATCCTCGTCTGAATTTTCAGGAGTAGACCTGCTACCGGGTGGCTCGCTTATTGACTTAGAATATGCCGATTACATAGTCCTACTTGGTGAAGATGCTGACAAAATGCAGCGTCTTCTGACTACCCTAAGCAACAATGCAAGCATGTTCGGGATGCGGCTCTCCCCGTCGAAATGCAAAATGTTGCTTCAAGACTGGGTTGCATCGGCACCTGAACTAGTGATAGGGAGTGAAGTAGTCGAACGTGTAGACCGCTTCACTTATCTTGGGAGTCTCATTAGCGCTGATAGCCTAGTGACTGACAAAATCTCAGCTCGGATACAGAAAGCTCGATTGGCTTTCGCCAGCATGCGTCACTTATGACGTAGGCGAGATATCCGTTTGCTGACTAAAGGACGAGTGTACTGCACAGTGATTCGCACCGTCTTACTTTATGGCTGTGAAACATGGCCAGTGAGAGTAGAAGATATTCGTAGGTTACTGGTTTTCGATCATAGGTGTCTTAGAAGCATTGCTCGTATATCGTGGGACACCCAAGTGAGCAATGCTGTTATTAGGAAACGGGTGCTAGGTAAGGATGGCAGATCAATCGATAAAGTATTGAAACTTCACCAGTTGAGGTGGTTGGGACATGTGTTGCGTATGTCGAACCACCGACTGCCTCGTCGAGCCTTGTTTTGTAGTATAGGAATAGGTTGGAAGAAAGCTAGGGGTGGCCAAACCAATACATGACAGAAATCCATGAAGTCATTGACAAGTGGACTGAGCCATGTCGGTAGTTGTCGACTACCTGGTTGGGGTCCGCGAGATGATAATAATCGATGGTTAGAGACCTTGATTGACATGGCTCAAAATCGTTCGCAATGGCGTCGGTGCATTTATTCTTTGTGTTCTCTCGAACCCTAATCTTCTGGATTCTTCAACACCTCTAGTTTTTACTTTCTAAACTTTTCCCAGTGAATCATACTTGTTGAATAATATCTTCTAATCCTAACCTCTCTGATTACTTCTAATACCTTTACTACCTCCTCTACTATTGGATTTGAATTGACGATTACATCTCTGTGTGCCAGTGTGGTATGGCAACATGAACTGATGTACTTACGTACGAAGTTCTACGTTGCATCTGACTGACTGACTGAGTTAAACTCTTTGACTATTTATTCAACATTTTACTCCCACTGTGTTGCGTTCTGATATGTAGGAGATTTGGGAATAGCATTTGGGTCGTACTGGGGTATTTGAATTGAACGCCGCTAGGACTGAATAGCTATACGTAGCAGCATTATAACAGTGTGCTAATGTGATATGACAACATGAACTAATGTATGTACGTGCGTACAAACTTCGACGTTGTTATTGATTGATGCTGTTGTTGTTGTCGATATTTGTCGACTGATTGATTGATTGATTAACCCAATGCAATAAAACATTGAATAAATAGTCAAAGCGTTTTAACTTCTAATCATTAGATTACAGGTTTAAACTGTACGTACACTATAATAGTACTAGTTCTAGCCTAGTGTGATCTAAAATAGGGCAGTACATTAATCTTTACATTGGTAAATGAGTTGTATTATTATTAGTTGTTGTAACGGTTGCTTAAGATAATTCCCCCCAGTTACAGTATGGTGAAGTACCACATTTCGATTGTATGTCAAACCAATCAGGTTGATTGAATCCAATCAGATCTGCGAGACAATATGGGCGGTGGGCAAACCAAAAAATGGCACAAACCCATGAAGTCGCGAACAACTGCACTGAGCCATGTTAGTAGGTGTGTGTAGACTGATTACATGGTTGGGGTCCACGAGACAATAGTAACCGATGGTTAGAGACTTTTTGAATAAAATGACTCAAAATTGTTTGGAATAGCTCAGGTTCATTCATTGTGTTCTCGCAAATCCCTAGTCTTCTGAATTCCTCATCATCTCTAGCTTTCTCTTTCTTAAGCTGTCTAACTGAATTATACTTCTTGAGTAATATCTTCGAACCCTACTATCTTCGATTACGGCTAATACTGCTGTAGTGAAGGAGAACACCGGTGAGGGCAACCGAATTGTATTTATCTCAAAATTACAGAGTTAATTGGTAAAATAGAAAAACCATATCCTAACCGTTAGTTTGCAAATCTTCAATCCATTGTCTGACATTTCACTTATTCATGCGTTTCATACAAATTCCATTGTGTTCTAACTCTTCCTTTCTTGATCTTCCCCCATCTTCTGCTGCCAGACATTACGTTTACACTCGCGTCATATACTACTTATAAGTAGCGCACACCACACTGCTACTACCACCTCTACTACTATGAGATTTGAACTGACAATTCCATTTCTCCGTGCTAATGTGGTATGACAACTGTGAATTTCCATCATTTCAAATAAATTATGCAATAAGAAACTAGTTACTAATGAGTAGTATTTTTATAGTACATAAAACTTGTCTATTGTTAAATACTACCTAGATCTGAATCTAAGACTAGATCTTTCACTGTGTGTGTGTGAGAGAGAGGGCAATTGTCTAACAACAGATCACTCTTCGCTGTCGTGCCATTGTGTATTGCGAAATTGAAACTGTCATATTTGTGTTTAATTGAGTTTCAATGAGATGATGAATCGATCACCTGAATCACTGAATAGCTATTTCGTCCTGGTGTTGAACTTATACGCTACTCGCTACAAGGGAATAAGATCCAAGACCTTCAGTCTCGATCGCGAACACCTAACTTCTAGATCACTGAGCCGACATCCAACAGTGTTAATATCTAACTTCAATTAATCCAGGATATTGCGCGACCTGATTCATTGTCTTCGGTGGGTGACTCGTGCTGTTACGGGTATGAGGGTGATTGTCACTTCCCGGCTGCCCACACCGTGGAAGGTTGTTTCTTGAAGGGACCTGAAAAGAAAGGCAGATTATCTTTAGTCTTAGAGACCTGAGTGCGTGACTGCAGAGCCCAGGGGACAACTGCTTGAGGCCGGTCACGCACGGCCTTTTGATGAAAGGTTTGTAGAGTATTAGCTCCGCTATTAAAATTCCTTAGTGGGCACCGTTACCAACGGAGACGGAAATCCGATAGATAGGGTGAAGTGTGACATTTTTAGGGTCGACCTTTTCTAACCCTTCCTTGTTTATGAGAAGGCAGCATCGCTGCAGATGCTGGTTGTCCGAGGGAAACACCTTACTGCTATCACCCCTCTGCAGTCATCAGTACGACTTCGCCCTCAGACGTTGAGTAGCTGCTTTTAGTCTCACCGTTCTCCATTTGACCTGTCTGGCATGGTAGAACCTTGAGGAACATATGTTCTAGCCAGTTTTGCTCGGCTGGGTCATGACGATAGACAAGCCCGACCACCACGTCAAAGTAGCAGCTACGGTCGGGTCGGTGGGTGACTGACTGATTCACACTCGACACGGTTGAACACCATTAATCAGAACTTTTCAGGAGAACTTTGAAAATTTCTTCATGAAGCTAGTCAATAATGAGTCGATTGACTGAAGTTAAACGTTTACGCTATTGGATGCTGGCTCAGTAGTCAAGATGTTAAACATTCGGGCACGAGACCGAAGGTCCTAAATTCGATGCCCGTGAGTGTAGGTCGTGGAAGTGCATTGCCACTGAGGAGTCCCATACTAGGATGAAACAGCTGTCCAGTGGTTCGAGTTTTTTGATTATTTTCTAACATTGATCGATTCATGATTTCAAAAAGTAACTCAACAATCTCCACAACCCCATATTATGATATTCTGGTTTGGTTTTAATACATATTTCAACTCTTAGAACTAACCATGTGTCATCATCATCATCATCAGCAACAACAACAATGAACTCAATGAATCATTCTGCATCACATACATCATTGAATGAATTATGCGCTGAACTACAATTAAATTGGCATGTGCATAGTACTCGTGTAACATCGAATTTAAATGATGTTGCTATGATATTAAATGCAATTACAAGATCATTAGCTGAGAGAACATTTAAGTAAGTTAGTTTCTTTTCAATACTGTACTGTGCATTCTTGTTTGTACACGAATAAATCTCATGTCATCATATTATTTTTTGGTGTAATCGCTCGATATATGTATAGTAAACTATTGACCTACAACAGAATAGTTGGATTGTGGTTAACAGTGGCATTTAAGATCTGTTTTGCCATTTTATTTGGCACTCGTCAGCTGAATATGCGTACATCTTAGTGTTTATATCTGCATACAAACTGATAACATATAAGAGTTTCACTGATTGATACATTGAGATGTTAGGTCCTAATAACCACTAACCTATCCTCCTATGGGTGTTTTTTTACCCTTTCCATTCGTTTTATTTTGTGAACCGTTTTATACTACTTATTAATATTTAGTAAACAATCTTTATTAATATAATTTTTGCTGAACGTTTGATGTGTGACACACGTTTATTTGTAGTCACTTGTAGTCATTTACAAGTGCACTGATTCATGTTGGCACGTGTAGACTACCTGGTTGGGGTCCTCGAGATAATAGTAATCGATGGTTAGAGACCTTGAGAGACATGGTTAAATTCGTTTGCATCCATTGTTTGTGTTCTCTCAACTTCTAACCTTCTGAACTCCTTATCACCTTTACCTTTCTCTTTGTAAGTTAATTTCACTAAATATTCTATGTACTACATAAATAATTCGATTTTTGTTTGCGTTGAGTTACTGCTTGGGTTCCCAACCCAAACCAGGTAGTTTTCTTAAGGAGCCACTCCTTGAGTCTTTGCCTTATAGGTCTTTGCTCCCTCAGGATCCTGATGCCTAAATAGACCACTGGTTTGAACTTAGGGTTTTCTGAGTCTCCTAGGCGGATCCTCAGACAGACATAATGTCCGTACATTAAATAATGCTCCAACATGTAGTTTAGAACGGGATTTAAGGAAACAAGGAACGACGTTTCATGAACTCACATCGTTTGCATTAGCGGTGCAGTGAGCTGAAGGAATGCGACTAGAGTTAGTCGTAGAGATAAGATAGATATTAGGGGGTGTAAGAAGAACTTGATTTTGACCAATTTGGTCTCTTGTGCTGTTACAGGTATGAGGGCGGTTATCACTCCTCGAATCCTCCATACGCACCAACCCGTTTTAAGCCTCCACTGCGCATTCGCTTTTCGTCTTCTCGATTTCGTAAACATCACTGTTTCCATGCGAAGTCAGTAAATGAAACTTTCCTTATATTAGCTATATACGCGTGGCCATGTGAGGGCATTTGAATAAGGAGAGTGGATTCTCTCTACTCTCGACCGTACCAGGATATTTAGGGGCTTGTACTAAGTTAAAAAGCATAAATCATTGGTTCTCCTAGCTAAGTGATATAATTTATGGTCAAAAATCTCTAGAGTTTTAAATTTCAATAAAAATAACTAGTCATCCATTCATCAGTTTATTTTAGTTTTAGTTCTTCGTAAAACAATTAGCTCAGTGATGAGCAAAGCATTTCATTTTCAGTCACTGTATCCCAGGTGTTGGTTTACTTACTTACGCCTGGTACCCCTAATGGAGCAAAGGCTGCTAACCACTGAATTGTTTTTCCTGGTTCGCGTTTTTTTAACAAGTTGGTTTTCTAGCGGGATAGGGTCGCTCACCACCATACCCAACTCTCCTCCTTTTATCCGAGTTTGCAACCAACAGAGGTTATGACTTACTGAATAATATTACTAATGTACTCGTTGTGTGTGTGTGTGTGCGTGATTCGTTGCTACTAAGCACACAAAAACCCTACAACCTCATTAGTGAGTTCATCTTTTACATAAACAACTTATCTTTCTGTATTTTTTTCTTTACAGGCAAGGACGTTTAGAACAAGATGAAGGATTAACATTTCTAACAAATACTATACATAAAGGTTTAAGTGGTTGTGCTTCACGTGGTCGTGGTCCTGGTAAAGCACCAATTATAAATAATATTAACAACAGTAATAATTCTAACACACTAACTACTGTACAAGAACAAACTTCACATTTATGGTCTAATCGTGTATGGCTTGCACAATTAGGTCAATGGCGTGGATTAACCGGTGAAATTGCACATGCAATCACTTTAATTTATCCAACTGCTCGATCATTTTATACTGCATGTCAGTTAGCTGGAATTCAATCAAGTAAGTATGTAAGTATATATCAATCAGAATTTTGAGGCGCTCGCCTACAATGCCGAAAGTCCCGGGTTCGAATCCTGCGAGAGTCCTGCAAGAGTCGTGGATGCGCACTGCCACTGATGAGTCCCATATCAGGACGAAATAGTTAAGGTAGTTAGTAGTGGCTACAAAACTAAATCACGGCACAAATGCATGAAGTCAATGACAAATAAGTGTGGATTGAGTCATGTTAGTAAGTGTCGACTACCACCACCTGGTTAGGGTCGGCGAGATGATAGTAATCGATGGTTAGATAAAGAAAGACCTTGAATGACATAGCTCAAAATCGTTTACAATGGCGTAGGTTCATCCACTCGTTGTTTCCTCTCAAACTCTAACCTTCTGAATTCCTCATCATCTCTATCTTTCTTTTTCTAAATTTATCTCACTGAATTATATTTCTTAAATAATTTCTTCTAACCTTTATCTCTCCGATTATTGCTATTTACTTCTACCAGATCTACTACTATGGGATTTGAATTGACGATTACGTCTTTGTGTGCTAATGCGGTATGGCAACTTGAACACTGATGTACGTACGTACGTACGTACAAAGTTCTACGTAGGTGTGTAGGTAGTGGCTACTAACTAGCATTAGAATGCAAGACATGTGCTTTATTTTATTTTATAGTATTTTACAACTGGATATACCTGTGTCATATGAATGCACGACGTTATGATTAGATAGGATAAGTGATTTAGTTAAGGAGAAGATGTTTATTTTATTAGTTTAGTACACTATTTTGTGGCTCTTACCAAGGGCGTCTCTATCATTGTATAAATAAGCCTGATTCATGTGCTTAGCAACCTCATATTTTCTGGTTGCTTGTAGAATACATTGTCTCTACGGCTTATCATCAAGACCTCTTGCTCTAGTTAGTTAGCAGGGCCTGGGGATAATCGGTTTAGAATAGCCTATCGTGTCATTGTATCTGTTGTAACACTTGCCTAAATAATTCTCAGCTAATTCCTATTGTTTAGTATTCTCTGACCACACAATACACTGGACAAGTTCCAAAAGAATCAAAAAGACGGTGGAATAGGAAAAGATTATATTCGGAATATCAAAAGTTAAATGGAAAAAAGAAGCCAAAGGCGAAGGCCAAATATAGATACAACGTTAGTTTATTTATAGCATTTACATGAGAAGCTTCTGGATAGTAGTAATTCACGTGATCGACTACTGTATTAGATTTAGCCAATCAGCATGCAGCTAACAACACGAGAATTTTCTACCCTGTTCTCCAAGAATCGATCAGGCGCTGATTGGATTAGGAAATTAGCCAATCAGCGCGCAGCTAACACAGCCATGCTTTAATTCCATCTTATGTCCCACTATAACAGTATCGTTGCTCTTCATTGTGTTTACCCGAATAAGGTGAACTCGTCGTAATAGCTGGCGTGCACATCATGATTGTTGTTTTAATAGCCGATATTTCTTTCTTTCATTCTATTCAGATTCAAATCACTCGACAGCGTCATCATCATCGTGTTCTAATCGAATGACCAATCATCCATTTGAACTAGACTTGGCTAATTTAGAAATACGTCGTGGTGCTGGTGTCCTAATGACAAAACGACGTTTAGGTGTAGAATTTGCTAGACGCCTGATTAAATTATTCACATCGACTAATCCTAATGAAATTGTCAATTAAGGAGAGAGAGAGAGAGAATGTTTGCTGATTTTACCTCTTTGTACAGATTGATTTGTGTACGATTATTATTCACATTTTTCAATGATTTTTTCGCCAAATAGTTCATGTATGTTTATTGTAAAGGAGATAACAGCTGTGAATACAAGACAATTGTTTTGTTGATATACATGACATGATCGAAGTCTGTGACATTGATAATCAGGATAACCAATAAGAAACAACATTGGATCACGTGACATTGATATCTAGGACGACCATAAAATTGACCAGTAGGAATTGACCAATAATTCTCTTAGGATATTGGATGAATATCCTAACACTTCCTCTGTTGGAATATGGTTTGTTCTCTCCTACGCTAGGTTGTTGCTGGTGGTGTTTGGCCAACGGATCCTAACTATTTCGCGTAGGCAACTGTTTATAAATGGCTGTATTTTACGAATGATGGCTTGCATGGTTCTCCAACTGTCCACCCCCTACAATAGAATTGTCTTGACATTTGTATTAAAAAGTGAGACTTTAGTGTTGGTTGATAAATATTTTGAGTTCTAGATATTGTTCAATTGTGGAAATACCGCTCTTGCTTTGCTAATCCGTTTCTGTACATCTGCATTACGCCTACCTTGTTTGTCAGTGGTGCGCTGCCGAGATGTATGTAAAGGTTTCCACCTATTCGAAAGTTTCTTCATCAAATTTGATTTAGTTGCTGCATCCTCTGTTGTATTGGAGGATCTTATCTTTCCCGATTGTTTATGTTCGGGACCTACTTCTGGTACACTGACCGCCTTCTCCTACATTAGTTATTGTTGTTGTGTGTGTACGCGAGTAGATTGTAAGAAAGCTAGAGGCGGCCAAACCAAAACATGGCAGGAATGCATGAAGTCACTGACAAGTGGACTGAGTCATGTTGATAGATGTAGGCTACCTGGTTGGGGTCCGTGAGACGATAGTCACCGATGGTTAGAGACCTTGAACGACATGGTTCAGAATCGTTCGCAGTGGCGCAGGTGCATCTACTGTTTGTGTTCTATGAAGTTCTAAGCTTCCGTTTTCCTCATCATCTCTACCTTTCTCCTTCTAAATTTATTTCGCTGAATTAAACTTCTCGAATCATATCTTCGCTCCCTAATCTTCTCCATTACTGTTAATACTTCTATTATTGCTATCACTGTTGGATTTGAACTGACAGTTGCGTCTCTGTGCTGATGGGGTATGGCAACGTGAACTGATGTACTTATGTACGAAGTTCTGTGTTGTATCTGTCTGTCGATCGAAGAGTTAGATGTGAAGATTATTAAGTTTCATTGAAATCATAAACTAATCAACTGCTGGACTACAATTAAAAAAAACCTACTCCCGATGAACATACTCCGTTATACACAAGAATAAAATGGCTATCCAATTCTGACCAATTTTTTCATGCTGTTATAATGAGAAAACTGAGGCAGACGCGGAAGATTGTAGTAAGCAGATTTACACTCTGAGTCAATTAAAAACGAAAACATTACATTGACTACTCACTCTATTTGCACACCAGCTTTGAGTCGTCGTGACTTCCAACACTCCATCATCCTTCTTCCATTCCTGTTGTTGCTTCCTTTTCCTTCTTCCTGTTGGTACTCCATTTACTTCTTGCTTTTGCTCCATTTGTTTTCCGTTTTCCTCTAGTGACCGTGAGACTTCTTCTTTCACGTCCCCCTTCTTATACTACTACTTATATCGTTCGTATAAGTAGCACACACCACAATAACATTGATCAGTTTGTGATTTCAATGATATTTGTTATGCTAGATGGATGGGTTTCTGTTTTTCTTTTGCAGATTCAACAAAATTTGTTGATATGAAGGAGTTGAATTGATCAATTACTTTTTGTACTATTCATCTGCATTCTATGCAAATTGCCTTGATATTTACAAAAATTAGTGACACCTATAAATGGCTATTAGGTTTCTGTAACTCTAAGCAGTAATGAAGAAGATTAGGGGTTCGCTAGATATGATTCAAGAAGTATAATTCAGTGGAAAAGATTTAAAAAGAGAAAGATAGAGGTGATGAGAAATGCAGAAGATTAAAATTTGAGACAAGGCACAGAATCGATCCACCTACGTCATTGCATACGATTTTGAGTCATGTCGTTCAACGTCTCGAAACATTGGTTACTATCGCCTCGCCGACCTCAACCAGTTAGTCATACTTGCCGACATAACTCAGCTCTAAGCGATTTAAGTGTATGACAATGGAAGGTATTATTAGTTTTTAAATTCAATTGTGGATATTGACAGTGATGAGTCCCCCCAAATTGAACGGAATGAACTTCTTGAATGCATTCCGACTAACAATGTTCTCTCTATTGTATATGAATACTTATTTGTATGCTTTAGTTTATAAGTTGAATGATACTGTCTAGTTGATTTAAGCTGAGTGCTAATATAGACTGAAGAAGCCTACAATGGAAATTTGTTGCTGATACATATTTCAGTGAAGTGATAATTGTTAGAGATTTCCATATACTGTCGAATAAGCTTGTCCACGAATATGATTTTTGATAATAATCCAGTAAGTTAGCTACAACCTAGAACTTCGTACAAATGTATATCAGTGTTAAAGTTGCCATTATCACATTAGCACACAGAGAAATGGAATCGTCAATTCAAATCTCATAGTTGTAACAGTATTGGCGTGGTAATTGACAAGATTTGGGATCGAAGATATAATTCGAAAAGTATATCTCAGTGAAATAAATTTAAAAAGAGTGAAATCAAAGTGATGAGGAATTCGGAAGATTAGAATTTCAGAGAAGACAAAGAGTGGATGCAACTACAGCATTTCATACAATTTTGAGCCATGTCATCCAAAAAGTCTCTAACCATCGGTTACTATTGTCTCACCGACCCCAACCAAGTAGTCTGCATCTATGAGCATGACTCAGTCTAAATAGAAAAAAGATTACTTTCTGATTAATTGTTCAAATTAATTAAATTTATAGGGTACGTGTTTATATAAAATATTTGCGAGTAAGGAGGTTTAATTAATGGGTTCAGTAATGAAACAATAAGATATTTAGAGTTCTTATAATCTCACTTGTGGAATACGACATACTTACAGCAGTATGCATATTGACGGCATTTTCTGAAGAGGAGTCGTAGGCATTGATGCAACGAACAAAGAATCGGAGTGATTCATAGCAAATCTTTTCACCGGGTCTTGGAAAATTACTGGTAATGTGATAAGATTCACAATTAGAATGTATCATTGGTGACAAAGAGTTATGGCAGTTATAACTAAGAGTTTCTGCACATCAGATTACATTTATAGATTTAAAAGACAGTTTATTGAGTATTTGGAAAAAAAGAATAGATCTAGTTTAAGTCTGCTCTTCCATGAAGGATTAAATCCAAGGTTATGACATCAATACCAAGAATTCGAAGTGTGAATCACTTCTGAACAAATTCCAGTCTTAGTTTGTCCTTTATGTGAACGCTACTAGAAGTGATTGAACACATGCTTTTGACATGACAATACGTTAATTATTGCTTATATAGTTAGTCAGTCGCAACGTAGAACTTCGTACGTATGTACATAAGTTCAGGTTGCCATACTACATTAGCACACAGACGCAAATGTCAAATCAAATCCCATAGTGATAGAGATAGTAGAGATATTAATGGTAATGAAGAAGATTTGGTTTTGAAGATATTATTCAAGAAGTATAATTCAGTGAGATAAATTTAGAAGGAGAACGGTAGAGGTTTTGACGAATCCAAAAGATTAGGATTTGCGAGAGCGCAACGAATGGATGCACTTGCGCCATTGCAAACGATTTTGAGCCATGTCGTTCAAGGTATCTAACCATTGGTGACTTTTGTCTCGCGGACCCCAACCAGGTAGTCTACATCTACCAACATGACTGAGTCCACTTGTCAGTGACTTCATGGATTTCTGCCATGTTGCGGTCTGGCCGCCCCTAATTATATTCCAACCTACTCCTATACTGCAAAGCATAGCTCGTTGAGGCAGTCGGTGGTTAGGCATACGTAACACATGTCCCAACCACCTCAGCTGATGAAGTTTCACCACTTCATCTATTGATCTGCCATCCTTACCTCGAACTCGTTTTCTAACGACAGCATTGCTTACTCGGTTGTCCCACGATATACGAGCAATGCTTCTAAGACATCGATGATCGAATACTAGTAACCTACGAACATATTCTACTCTTAACGGCCATGTTTCGCATCCATATAGGAAAACGAAGCGAACTGCTGCATAGTACACTCGACCTTTGGTTAGCGAACGGATATCTCGCCTACGCCATAAACGGCGTAAATTGGCAAAATCAAATGGAGCTTTCTGTATCCGCGCTGAGATTTCGTCAGTCACCAGGCTATTGCTTATATGGGTTACATGGTTTTCAACCTAGAATCCGTTAAGACTTGCAAGTCTATTTCGAGACCTGTTCTGAAAAATACAAACTATAAGAATCACCGAATCCACAACTGTATGGACCTTCAATAGCACCTTATGTCTAGGTTGAATAAAGTATTACCAAAGTAAATCTATCCACATCTAGCTATTGGGCTATCTTGTATAGCTCTTATGACTGATGCAGTTTACTTATGATTCATGATAAGGGAATGAATACACTGCTGTGAAACCATCTACACAGAAGTATTCACAAATATTATTTATGTAAGTTAGAAACAGCAAAGACACAGTGTTGTATTACATCACTTGTGACCTGGACAACAAGTGATAAGGAGTTTATTTTGATGATCTGAAGTCACGGACTGAGGAAAGAATTAAATTAAGCGAGTAACAGGTTTCTGACCTTGTGAGATGTGATTTCGTCTGTGAGAAGAAGGTGATTAATCATATCTCTAGGTTTTATGATTTAGAAATAGTGCGTTCAATGAAATATTCTCAATGTACTTAATACGAATGTATACCGGTTAGATGACTGTAGTGTAAGAAACTGTCCTTAAATTACTTCAAACTTTTTAAACTACTTATAAGTAGACTAATAATGATGCGATAAAATATTCGACTTGGAAAATATACGTTATCATGAAAGAACACACATCATCATCATTGAAGTAGTTTTATGTCCATCTTTTTTCAAAATTTCAAGGTAGTTTTCATAACATAAGTTAAAATAAACTTGAATAATAGTTTATCAGAGAGAATTCTGAAGTTTGTGCTGATGTTGTTCAACAGCAGAACAATGAAAGCTTCGCGACCAAAACATCCAGCTCAGAGAACGAGACACCACCACAATCATCCACCTAAGCTATAAATTTTCTCCATCATCTCAAAATTATATGTGCGTGACATTGCTTTTAACTCCTTAGACATAGATTTTGATAATTTCACACAACAATATCTCTCTCCATCCCAACTACTAAGCACCTAATTCGAGATGCACCTCTTATACGTCAATGTGTATAACTTACTGTACTTACTTACGCCTGTCACCCCTCAATGAAGCGTAGGCCGCTGACCCGCATTCTCCAACCTACTCTATCGTGGGCCTTCCTTCCTAATTCTGTCTATTTCTTGTTCATTATTCTTGTGTTTGTCTCCATCTCTCGGCGGAATGTATTTCTTGGCCTTCCTCTTTTCTTCTATTCTTGAAGATTCTAAGTTAGAGCTTGTCTTTTGATGCAGTTGGGTGCCTTCTTCAATGTATGTTGTATCCACTTTCAGCGCTTCTTCCTGATCTATTCCTCAGCTATAGGAATCTAATTTGTTCTGTCCCACAGTAGTATATAACCTTCCGTACTCAACAGACTGGTTCAAATCTCTGCTGGACATTTGCGTTTCATCCCCTCAAATTTTGTAGACAACAATCTCGC
Source organism: Schistosoma turkestanicum (assembly GCA_944470395.2). Lineage (NCBI taxonomy): Eukaryota > Metazoa > Platyhelminthes > Trematoda > Strigeidida > Schistosomatidae > Schistosoma > Schistosoma turkestanicum. Next base: position 26,868 of record CALYCR020003322.1, read on the forward strand.
CAAGAGAAGCTAGTAAGTGGGTTATATGAAGACATTTAGTGAGGAATGACAAACACTTCCCACTTTTTACCGTACCAGAGCATTTGGATAATGTTATACTCTACTTAAACAGTGAAGTCATGAATGAGTCATTGTTAGACCACCATCATATTGGAAATCTGGAAGCACTGGACGGCTGTTTCGTCCTGGTATGGGACTACTCATCGGTAGCAGTGAGTATCCATGGCTTCTGCATTCCACAGGATTTGTACGCAGGACCTTTTGGCCTAACGTACAAACGCCTAACCTCTGGGCCGGCACCCAACGGCGTTAATGTCTAACTCCTCGAGTTTAGTATAAGAGATTAGAACTAAAAATATCAAGTATTCAGTGTGCTTGTTCTCTATTGGTTACCGAATTGAAAACAAACTGATCTCTTTCAATGTATAAAACACGGTCATGTAATTAGTTACAATGAAATATTTATTCTTGCTTTTATTGAAACCAGTTGATATAAACCATAAATCAAGTTAATATTTGATTGTGATTTAATGTCTAGTACATGAACCAGACTTGAATTTTCATTTTTTTTCGTAAAACGTTTCGGAGTGAGCTTACTTACTTTATTTACTTACACATGTTTCCTACCAAGTAAGATTCTACGATACCACACAAAATGCGTCAGCCAAATCACGCTTGATGCAGATGCCTTGGAAGACGTTGACACCTTTACATATCTAGGCAGCATCATCGACGAGAAAGGTGGATCCGATGCAGATGTGAGGGCACGGATCGGCAAAGCAAGGGCTGCATTTCTACAGTTGAAAAATATCTGGAACTCCAAACAAATATCAATCAACACTAAAATCAGGATTTTCAATACAAATGTCAAGATAGTTTTACTGTATGGAGCGGAAACTTGGAGAACTACCAAAGCCATCATCCAGAAGATACAAGTATTTATGAACAGTTGTCTACGCAAAATACTTCTGATTTTTTGTCCAGATACCATCATCAACAACGAACTGTGGGAGAGAACAAACCGGATTCCGGTGGAGGAGGAAATGAGGAAGAAGCGGTGGAAGTGGATAGGACACAAATTGCGGAAAGCACCTAACTTCCTCACGAGACAAGCCCTCACATGGAACCCTGAGGGCAAAAGGAAAAGAAGAAGGCCAAGGAACACATTACACCGAGAAATAGAGAAAGACATGAGATGAATGAACAAAAATTGGACAGAACTGAAAAGGGAAGTCCAGGACAGAGTTTTTTGGAGACAACTGGTTGGCGCCCTATGCTCGATTGAGGGTAACAGGCGTAAGTATGTAAGTTATGGCATCAATCCCAAGAATACGAAGTGTAAATCACTTCTGAACAGATTCCATTCTTAGTTTGTCCTTTATGCGTACACTACTAAGAATAAACTTACAGCATTCCAGAAGTGATTGAACACGTCAGTTATTGCTTTAGAGGTGACATGGTTTTCAATCTAGAAAGCGTTAAGACTTGGAAGTCTGTTCTGAGGAGAACAAGTTATAGGGATTCCCCCAGTCTATCACTGTATGGAACTTCAATAGCACCTTATCATTCATGCATATATTTAGGTTGAGTAAATAGCATTACCAAAGAAAATCTAGCCATATTTAGCGAGATTGGGCTATCTTGTTTATCTGTGTACTGATGCCATTTATATATTGTTCAGCTAATAATGATGAGGGAATGAATACACTGCTTTGAAACCATCTACACATAGAACAGTTGTAACCAAATGGTATTATTAGCAAATATCATTTATGTAGGTAAAAAAATAGCAAGGACACTATCTTGACCTGGTTAGTATTAGAAAAGGAGTTTATTTTGATTATTTTATGTCAGTGTTCAGATCCATTGACCAGACACCATCAGCAACAACCTACTGCGGAAACGACATAACAAGCCCTCATTTGGAACCCTCAAGGTCAAAGGAAGAGAGGAAGTCATGGGAAATATTACGCCGAGAAACGAAGACATAAATGAGAAGAGTGAAAAAATTAGACAGAAATGGAAACACAGTCCCAAGATAGAGTAGGTTGGAGACAACTGGTTGGCGGCCTTTGCTCCATTGTGGTGTAACAGGAGTGTAAGTAAGATGTCGATGACTGGGTTAGGAATTCAAGGAAGCAAGCAAAGTATTTCCGATTCAGTGAGATATGAGTTTTCCTGTGAGAGGAAGGCGATTATCTTTAGTTCTTATTGGAAAAGAAATATTCGATCAATGAAGTATTCGCAATGAACTTGACATAAAACAAATGTATACTGATTAGATGACTGTAGTGTAAGAAACTGTCCTTAAATTATGGCAAAATTTTTAAACTACTTATAAGTAGACTAATAATGATGCGATAAAATATTTGACTTGGAAAACATACATTACCATGAAATAACATACATCAACATGCTAATCTGTTTATCACTGAATTAGTTTTATGACCATCTTTTTCAAAATTTCAAGGTAGTTTTCATATCACAATTTAAAATATACTTGAATAATAGTTTATCAGATAGAAGTCTGAAGTTTGTGCTGATGTTGTTCACAACCAAAACATCCAGCTCAGAGAACGAAACACCGCCACAATCATCCACCTGAGCTACAAATTTTCTCCACCATCTCATAATCATATGTGCATGACATTGCTTTTAACTGCTTAGACATAGGTTTTGATAGTTTCACACAACAATATCCCAATTACTAAGCACCTACCTCTTATACCTCAATGTGTATAACTTACTGTACTTACGCCTGTTACCCCTCAATGGAGCATAGGCTGCTGACCCGCATTATCCAACCTACTCTATCGTGAGCCTTCCTTCCTAATTCTGTCTAACTGTTGTTCATTCTTCTTGTGTTTGTCTCCATCTCCCGGCAGAATGTATTTCTTGGCCTTCCGCTTTTGTTCTATTCTTGAGATATTCTAAGTTAGAGCTTGTCTTTTGATGCAGTTGAATGCCTTCTTCAATGTGTGTCGTATTCACTTTCAGTGCTTCTTCCTCAGCTGGACAAATTTGATTTGTTCTGTCCCACAGTGTTATATAACCTTCCGTACTCGACAGACTGGTTCAAGTCTCTTCTGGACAACACTCTCGCCACTAGAAGGTAGTAAGTGAGAATTGTGTGACAATGGCTATATGAAGACATTTAGTAAGGAATGACAAACATTTCCCACTTTTTACCGTACCAGAGCATTCGGATAATGTTATATTCTACTTAAACATCAAACTCATGAATGAGTCATTGTTAGACTACCATCAGAAAGAAACCTGGAAGCACTGGACGGTCGTTTCGTTCTGGCATGGGACTACTCATCAGTGGCAGTGCGCATCCACAACTCCTGCACTCTGCAGGAATCGAACAGACTAACAAAATGTACAACTGAAGAACTCAATAAGAACAAATTACAAATGGAGGGATTTTCACAAATAAAGCCTTCAAAAAATCGATAGTACAATATATATATATATATATATATATATATATAACTCCAAGTGGAGCCCTCCTATTGCTACTGTCATTTCCAAGCCCCGATAAAAAGAAGAGTTGCATATGGGATTAATCACCCCATCCCTTGCACACGAACACTTAACCTCAGTACCGCCAAACCAGTATCTAACAGTATTAATGTCTAACTTCATTCAGTCCACAGTCTTTTGTATAGCCTCATCCAGTATCTTCAATGAATACTACTTCAAACTTAAACAGGATAGAACTTCACTAATCACAACTTCTTTTCACTAGAACTTTGAGAAATTTCCTCACAAAACTAATAAGTCCCTACCTATAAACCAGTACGAAATGTCTATTCAATGCTTTCAGCTTCTTCACGGTAGTCGCCGCAGGCGAGTTTACACTCTAAGTCAATTAAAAACGACAACATTACATTGAACACCACTCTATTTGCACATCATCTTTGAGTCGCGTGACTTCCAACGCTCCATCCTTCTTCTTCCATTCCTGTTGGTACTCTATTTATTTCTTGTTTTTGCCCCATTTGCTTTCCGTTTTCCTCTTCTGACCGTGTGAATTCTTCTTCTTTCACGTCCCCATTCTTATACTACTAGTTATATCGTTCGTATAAGTAGCACACACCACAGCTTCACTTAAATTGATTGGTACGTAGGGTCCACACCTAAGGAAGTCGACTACAAACCAATAGGCTACATCGGCTTCTACAATTCTGAGATAAAGAAAATGGCGTATGAATCTATTGTTAGTCATCAACTACCAGCATGGGACTGGATTTCCAACTACTACTACTGGAGCGAAGAGACATCGTAAGGTCTTACGTGACAACATCCAGGGCATCACGAAGCCTGCAATCCGCCGACTTGCTCGCCATGGTAGTGTGAATCGCATTTCCGGACTGATCTACTAGGAGAGTCATGGTGTTCTCAAGGTGTTTCTGGAGGAGAACGTGATCCGTGATGCAGTCACCTACACGAAAACATAACATTAAACACCACTCTATTTGCACACCATCTTTGAGTCGCGTGACTTCCAATGCTCCATCCTTCTTCTTCCATTCCTGTTGTTTGTTGGTTCCTTTACTTCCTGTTGTTGGTACTCCATTTACTTCTTGCTTTTGCCCCATTTGCTTTCCGTTTTCCTCTTCTGACCGTGAGACTTCTTCTTTCACATCGCTTCTTATACTACTGTAGTGAATGAGAACACAAGTGAGGGCAACCGAATTGTATTTAACGAAAATTACAGAGTTACTCAGTAAAATAGGAAAACCATATCGTAAATAGTTCATTTGCAAAAAAATATCAGTTCATCCTATTGAACTGGACTGTTCCTGTTGCAAAACATAAATCCATTGTCACTATTCATGCGTTTCATACACAAATTCCATTGTGTTTTCTAACTCTTCCTTTCTTGTTGATCTTCCCCCATCCTCTCTTCTGCTGCCAGACATTACGTTGACACTCACGTCATATACTACTTATAAGTAGCTCACACCACACTACTACTTATATCGTTCGTATAATGGAGCACACATCACAGTCTAACTATTGATCGATGATTCATTGATTTCTATGATATATAAATATGGCGAAAAATATCAGTTATTGATCACCGACATTTTTTCATTGATTATTGCTATTGTCATTGTTATGTTTTATTGCCTCACATCTTAGATACTATCAATGTGTTACATAATGAACATGGGTCACACCCACTAATTGTACTCAAAGTATTACGATTATTATTATGATTATTATTCCTGTTCAATTGAGTGATAATTATGTAACAAGATCTACTTTTTTTTTTTCTTTTCATTAATGTGAAGTGTGTCGGTTAGTTGATTGGTTGATTGGTTGGTCAGTTCGCTGATCGATTGATTGATTGATTGGTTCATTGATGATGACTATTGTTCTGTTTTGTTAAAATTTCTAACCCAACTGGAGTTATTATTAGTAATAAAATGTTCATTTCACAGCAGGTGTTTTATATATTTTAGAGAGAGAGAGAGAAAGAAATTTTCAAAAAAATTGTTGATAACTAAATTGGATTAGATTAGATTAGATTTAATTAGTGAGTGTAATAATAATAATGAGCGTGTACATTGGTGAAGAGATTATTTATTGCCAATTATTGAATATTGATCAATGATTTAGATTGATTGATTGATAATTGAACACATTTGAATATAATTGTTGGGGATGTTAGATAGATAGATCCCCTAGAACTCGCTTGATAAAAATTGCCCTAGCTTCTTTGGCTTTCACGTTTGTATGAGCTGATCAGTTTGTGGTGTGAGCTACTTATAAGTAGTATATGACGTAAGTGTCAACGTAATGTCTGCCAGCAGAAGAGAAGATGGGGGAAGATCAAGAAAGGAGCAGTTAGATAGAAAACAATGGGATTTGTGTATGAAACGCATGAATAGTGACAATGGATTCATGTTTTGCAACAGGAACAGTCCAGTTCAATAGGATGAACTGATATTTTGCAAATTAACAACGATTTACGATATGGTTTTCCAATTTTACTGAGTAACTAACTCTGTAATTTTCGTTAAATACAATCCGGTTGCCTCACCTGTATTCTCCTTCACTAAAAGTTGACCTTGAGATTTGATTTCCTACCAGGAAAATCCTTCGCTGTGATTGGCTGCTGTGGATTTAATTAGTGTGCTATTTTTGTGACTGACTGTCATAAGGAAGTTTCTATGATGGATGTATAAATAAACGAGAGTTGTGTATGCTTGATTGTATTGTGATTGCTGGGTGGGTGTTTGTAGAATATACTTTCTTAATTTGCAAAATATCAGTTCATCATATCGAACTGGACTGTTCCTGTTGCAAAACATCAATCCCATTGTTTTCTAACTCTTCCTTTCTTTCTTGATCTTCCCCCATCGTCTTCTGCTGCCAGACATTACGTTTTGTTACTCGCGTCATATACTACTTATAAGTAGCTCGCACCACACTACTCTTCTTGTATACTCATACAAATATATATACATATATATATATGCTTATATACGTGTTTGTATGCATTTGGTCAGGTTATATTATATTATCATAAAAAAACTGACAGTTTACAAACAACACTTTACACAAATCGGTTTGTGAAAATCTCTTCTCTTTCCATCTCATTCTGTGCTGTTACTGTTACAGTTGCTGTTGGTTTATTCATATCGAATGATTTGTTTACGCGCATTTCATCGATTGATCAGTAAGGACAGCCAATGATTATGGCAACATTATAACCAAATATATATAAATATATATATCTCTGCATATATATATATGAACCATACAGATTACTACTGTCAAGTATTATTATAATTATTATTATTAGTTTTATTCTTTTGAGTTATTCTTCTTTTCCAATAAAACTTATCACTAAGTAATTAATTTTTCTTATTTTTATACTTAGTTAGTTGGTTAGGTAGTTACCAGTGAATACCACATTTTGAATGACTAGTTGATATCAAAAATTATAACAAAGATAAATATCAGAATGAATTTGATTTTAATGATAACATTTGTTCATTTATTCTGGTGTATTTGAAATGCTCAGTTATTTACTTACTCGCCTACTTACTGACACACTTACTTACTTACTTACTTACTTCCTCACATCCTTACTCACTTTGTTACTAACTAACTAACTAACTAACTTACATACCTACTTACTCACTTACTTACCTATGCACTTACTTACTTACTTAGCTACCTACTTACTTACTTATCTACCTACCTACTTACTTAGTTAGTTAGTTAGTTACTTACTTACTTACTTACTTATGCACTTAAATACTTACAGCTGTTACCCCTAATCGAGCATAGGCTGTCGACCAGCTTTCTCCAAGTAATTCTGTCTTTGGTTCCAAATAAGGGTTTATTTTGTGATGCCTCAATGTGTGTGTCCCATCAACATCCAGCTATTTTTCCTAATTCACTTACTTATCTGGAATCTGGTTTGTTCACTCCCATACAAGGTTGTTTCTAATGTTGTCTTGTCAAAAAAAATTCTTAGTATTTATTTGTAGAAAACTGTTACTTAACACTTGTATCTTAGGGATGATGACTTTCGTGGTTCAGAGTCATACGGAAGAACTGCCTTAACATTTGTATTTGTAAAATTCAGGGAGATAAGTTTAGAAAGACCAATGTAGTATCGTTTTGTATCGTCATCTGCCAACATGATTAAGTCCACTTATCAGTGAATTCATGGATTCTGCCATGTTTTGGTTTGGCCGCCCCAAACTTTCTTCCAACCTACTCCTACACCACAATACAAAGATCGTCGAGGCAGTGGGCAATCGTAACACACGTCTTGGACACCGCAGCTAATGAGGTTTCATTACTACATCTATTAATCTAAGATTACTTAGCAGAACTCCTAGGTAGAACACATATGAGAACAGAGTTCTCACCTCAGAGAGCTATTCATAGTATAATTTACAAATAACTGCACATGCGCTGAGTGTGAGTAAGGGATAGTATCCCTTTAATACATACTGAGTAAGAGCATGTGCAAAGCGCAGAATATGAATGTCAAGACATGTAAACATGTTATATATCATTCGAT
>CALYCR020003323.1:0-45312 GCA_944470395.2 Schistosoma turkestanicum
AAAATATTTTTACCCTGAAGATAGTCAGAAAGCGTTTTCAGAGTGCAGTTGATATTACCTTAATCAACCACTCGTTCAACTTCCTACTTCAAGAGGTTTGAAGTTAAATGATTGTTGTCTGCATCGCTTCGAAGTTTTCTGTTCAAAGGCAGCTGCTAGTTAACCCATTAGATCTTTTCGGAACTTCACTCTGCAAGTGAATTTTATTTTATTTTTAAATAATACATATACTGTGACATCAAATTTTCATTTGATAATATTGTGTATTCATGTGCTTGTCAGATTGTTTATCTCGCTGTTACCAAATCTGATAAGATATCCTCCATTCACAGCTTTCTTCAGTTAAGTGTAATGAAGGTCATTTTTCAATTAAACTGACTTTTACTGGTCTAAAACGTTTTCTGATTAAGTAAGAAAGGACGTGATGAGAAATAATTTATCATACAAATTAACCACAGAAGTTGGATGATGAAAGTACAAATAGAGATTTACATTTACATTATTAACGACTAGGTCAATAAATCTTATGTTATGTGAAAGAACATTTGATCTATTATCGAACCATCTGAATCAATAAAACCTATTTTTACAATTTATTCTCGTTATATTTTCAGCCAAAATAATCACCATACAATATTTACTCATATGTATATAGAATTTATCAGAAAACATCGAACGATAGACGGAATGAATTTATTCTGTGTGGTATTTTAGGTTGTTACAAAATCGTATTGGTATAATATCACATCATCATTTATTTATTCAAATAAATGATCAAAATCATAACTGTTTAGTATAATAATGTTCTACAAACAATAGACTTCTGAACAGACTGTTAATATCACCATATGTTATAGATATTTTGAAAGAAATCGAAAACAGTGACTGAATATACTATGTATGAAAATATTTTACAGATGGTAGGTATTGAAATTAAGGTTTCATTTGTTAGTTCCAAATAAATGGAGCATTGAATGGAAAGAATTAATTACACTACACTACACTACAGTACATAAAATAATCTATATTTTTGAAAAACGAACATGCTTTACTCTGATGCGTTCAAATAAAAAGGAGAGAGCAGCGGTCCTTACAAGAAATAGCACAATTTTCGCTACCAAAACTAACAAAGGTAATACGATAGTGGTCATGAATGAAAGCGATTACGAAGATGAAGTCCTCAAACATCTATCAACGGGATCATTTACAAAGATCAACTCACCAAATCATCAAGTGGTTAAAAACAAAGTTATATCAGAGACAACTGAACTTCCAAGAGAACTTAAACCTTTTTGTTAGCGTCTCTTTATGGCTTACCATGTATTCCGAATATAACATCAATTCAGGTTTTATGGGTTACCAAAAATTCACAAATCTAACAGCTATAGGACTTCATAGGTACCATCATACATGTTTTATCCAAATTACCAACCAGTATACTGAAGCCACTTCAACATAACAATATTCATGTCGTGAAGTATTCACATGAATTTAATAAATCGAAAATATTGTAATTATCCGTCAACAAGGTTGAGACAACGATAAGAAGTGACGTTTTTTTATCGATATCTATAGTTTATTCATGATGCTCAAAGTGACGGACAATACTTTTTCCATCAGATATGCAGTAACCATTAGTGTGGTCATGGAATTCCTCAAGCTCATTACTTCAGAAGAAGATAAATCGAATGAAAAAGATAAATTGATAAGCAATCTGTGGCTTAACAATTTCCTTATGAATTTTATTCGGAGTTTGATGAGACGAAGCTCTACTGCTATAAATTCTAATTCCATTGAAAGGTTTGGATTAGTACTGTGGTTTTAATTTACCGCTAAGGTACGACAGATTAACTACGACGCATTTGGAAAACCTTCAGAATTACAGTTTTCTACAAAATAACCAACATTCTGAGAAAGACTTCAGTCAGAATCAAGAACCAGATCCCTTTTACATATACACAATTCTGTGTTTACATACTACGTTCTTTGTTGGAGAGTCTTCTCGTAAAATCTCGATTCGAACCAGCGAACTATGAAGCTATGAAGCGAGCGCCTAAATGTTAACTGATACATTAATTCTATGTAGACGTTTAAGCTAATAAATGCGTGTAGTAGAGAGTAGTTTGATGAAAAGAGAAGGATTCTGACAATTTTATCCACATCATTTTACATAGATTCGGTTGTACAACAAAAGAGTTAAATTATAAATTTGCAAACGTGTTTATGATAGTTTTTACCATTTTTATTCTTTTGATTTCATATCAGAATAATTTTAATTTGTTTGTTGCTCCATCAACTCATTTGCTTAGATTGTCTTTAACTTAGGTTTAAATTAAATGCTCACCTGTTGGTCTAGGAACTGAACGTTCATGCACGATCCGATAGGTTTCGATTTCGATTTCTGGCAAGATCGTGAATGCACACTGTCATTGAGTCCCGTGCTGAAACGAAATTATTATCCAGTGCTTCTAAGTTTCAATGGTTCGCTGACTTAAGTTGGTCTGTGATCTATACTAATAGAATAGAACAGCCTAGAAAACCCCGTTTGCTAACAAAACATTCTTGTTCTTTGAAAATTTATGAAGTTTTGTAGAAACGAGTAAACGTGAAAATCTGCAAAGCTTATTCTAACATTTTACAGTGTAATATAATTGCCAGTTTGATTCATTTTATGAGGCTGTCATGTTGATATACAGTCCTGTGATCAATAAATAGGTGTCTCGTATGAAGAGTGCTGAAACAGATTATCAAAGTACTTCAATATATGGTCAAATGTGAATCATGTTTGCAGAGGATATGTCTAATTCCTGTATTTCAAAGAAAAGTGTAATTAAAATTGGGCTATTTTAGAATAAACGCTGACGTCTGTCTATCAGTCATATATACCCTTATCTCTTCTGTTTTGACGTTTGTCGACACTTCCTCATTATTCGGACTTCAGACTGACCCAGTTCATGTGAAAATAATAAATTGAGAGAGTGTTACAAAAAAATTATTGAAAAAACCACTGTCCAATTCATACACGAAAAAATTATATGGGTAAAATATTTCGGAAATAATATACGCGAATCGATATTTCATTTTGTTTGTTTTTACATTCTTTCATCTGCTATGTTCTTAAACCTGAAGTGAAATACAACTATTTCTAAAAAGAGGCACAAAATTAATAGAATATGACAGTTGGTTTAGAGGGAAATCATTATGAACAACGGATTAGAATATTTAATCAAAAACTATAAAATAAGTCAGGTTTGTGGATGAGTTATTGAATAAATTTGTTTAACAAAGTGCAAAATAAAATCACTCAGTTTTAGTGATATTCTGAAATACATTTTAGACGGCATATATGTGATTCATAGAGATTTTACCATACATCGCATTTGTTAGCTGGATTCATTGGTGAATCAACAGGACAATCATAAGCCTGTGCGAATTCTCTACTGTTAGATACCGCCCCGATTACTCTTACAAAGTAGAGAAAACACAAGTATTTGATTATTTGATAGGACTATAAACTAAACAGGAAAATAGTGTTACATTTAATATATGAAATCATTTTCTCCTGATAATGAAAATGCAAAGTGAATAAAATTGAAGAAAAGTAAAACAATTAATAATGGAGATGTAGACCATCGTAAATCATGAATTTCTGAGTATCAGTAGTCAACTGTATTGTTGGACAAGTAACAGGAATACTATATTCGAAGATGATAGTGTTAATTTGATCAACCAAGTATGCTTCCAAGTACTGGTAAATCCGCATGATATGCTGCGAAATTCAAGTTGAAATCTCTAGTTTCAGGGTTGAATAGGTTGGGTGTTATTATCTTTGATACCACTGAACGTATAATGTAATGCACATCATTTGTGTATATTTAGTCAGATACTGTTTATGATAAAAAAGAACGAAGCATTTATGCACCATACATGTGAACCGATTTGTAGTGAATACTCACCTGTATCTTTCCAATACATGTGGAACTGCTACTGAATGCACTAGAAGCTGGATTCCTTTATGATGTCCACACAGCGACTTGAAAAACCAATGCAAAAAAGAAGGTTAGGAAATGCTTTATTTTTGGCAATGGAGTTATAGGGATTATGGAGTTTCATCGATGTTTTGAATTGATCATTGTTAGATCACCATCAGAAACCTGGATGTACTGGACAGCTAACTCGTCCGAGTATGCGACTGACCAGCAGTGCGCATCCAGGAGCCTCAATCACGATGATTGACGCAACGCCTTCGAACTTAGGCGCGAACACGTAACCTCTAGACCACTGAGATGACATGCAACAGTGTTAATGTCTAACTCTAATCAATCCTTGATATTGTGCAACTCAGAGTTTCAGTGAAATGCTGTGTTACCACTTTTTCTGATAGCGCAAAATTATATAGTTATTTTCAAGAAAATACTATTCTAATCACACGTTGGTAATTGGATACTCTCGAAAATGACAGAAATATTTAGGATATTGTAAAAACATTACAGTTCAAATGAATCAGTTTTGAATTGAGTGTATTCAAGTTGGTAGTTGTCACTTCATTAATTTCTGTAATCAATGGTCTACCTGTCAGCTGGACTGTTTTCCAGTTTCTTTAATTGAACTGATCTAATTATACACTAGTTATTTTGAATATGCACAACTCAATGCCGGAAACCAGTCTACTTATAAGTAATTTACCGGTGATGACTTTGATCAAGTGATTGATCTACTCTTATAAAATAATAACCATTGAACTTGTTAGTACGTCTTCTGGAATAGTATCGCCTGTATTATACACGGATGAACTTAATGTCCAGATATAAAATGTAATAATAGAAAATTTATGTATAAATGAAACGTGTACTGAGAACCGTTCCTGTGTACGTGAATATTAATTTTGAATGAAATGTCGTTTTTACTTAAACTTGTATATTTTTCATGCACATGTCATGCAAATAAATTTTGAATGTAACAGACAATATAGAATATCATTTTGAACAAGAATTATGGATGTTTGAATTTTGCATCATATTTGATAACATGAGAAAACTTTGGCTTACTTGTGCGAATGAGAGAAAGAACGATTGATCGGATGCAAGAGAGAGATTATAATCTTGACTGATACTGCTCCAGTGTTTCTCTAACAAACGCCTGTATGTCTAAGAAATGCAAGTTAACTTAGATGATGTAACATTTACGATAAATTTTTCACTGTCTTTTGAAAATGTGTCTGTGTTGTTGTTATACTGAGATATTGTTTTGAATGTATGTATGGTCGATATAGAGAATACACGTTTCAACGCTTCTGGTAGCTTAGCTTCTGATATGAATAATCAAAACGAATGGATTCATGATCTAGTTTATACATCACTCTACTCAGTGAACAAATACTACATACATGTTTCGGATAATCACATTGGAATTTTCAACCGCATCACTTGACATATGATACCAGGAAATTCAGCGTTTAACCACTAAAATATTATGTAACTCGGGTAAAATTTATGTTTATTTTACCATGTTGGTGATCGTCCAACATCAATTAACGGTGAAATTTAGAAAATTTGATACGGTGCAAAGTTTTAATACTTATACGGAGTTATTAGTTGATGGTTGTTCTTCGACAGATTGCTGTGTCATTTATAGTCTAGTTATTCATTTGATTTCAGCATTTGCTTCTGGCTATTTTAAAGTCATTTGAAGTCGAGAGAAGCGCTTAACTAAAGAAATTTAGGTATGCAAAATAGTGATTTGTTGTAGTTTATTAATCAGTCAAAGTGATCCACTTTGTGTATGATAGGTCTTTTTTAGTGCTGATTGAGTTCTATAGATCCAATTGAGTTATGAAATCTGGTCGAAGGGACTCAGTATCGCGTTAATTAAGTTGAGAGGTGAAATGGCGATTCAACGTAGTCGACAGGAAACTCTGGACCTAGATTTCATGCTCTTTGATGTTAGTCAGCTAGTTGCGTCTCGAAGGAATCGATGACGCTGAAGCGTTGGATACCTCGTCGCTCCACTTTACAGAAATCTAAAGAAATCAAATGCATTGTGAACCAATATACTTGCTCACGAAAATTTAGTATGAACCCTTTCATACTGGTAACTAACTTGGCAGAATATTATGCATTGTTCCTACAGACGCCTGTAGTTCTGTTTGTTTTAATCATAGTGAAAGTTTTAGCAGTGAAGAATAACTTTTTATGTAACCCAAATGCACACTAATTATTCATTGGTTCTCATTTCACTTTCATGGTTTCACATAGAAAAACAATATCTCATAGAAATTTTATGCAACCGGATCGTTTGACATATCTAAATGATAAAGCGAGAAGGACAACATTATGCTTCGTGTTTTAATTTAGTATCTCACTGGTACTTACGTGATAAGAAACTGTCAGACCACCTACATCGGCTACAATTTCCTCCTGCGTTTCTGTTTGAAATGCCTAGATCAATTAAACAATTAGAAATACACTTTTTGTGATGTTCTGAACATTGAATCAAGCAACTCGTAAATTGCTGATTTTACACTGATATGTTACACGCAGTTTAAGATATGACATCTTAAACATTAAACTGTCTCAACTGGTTACTTTATGATTGGTATTAGACGAATGTTTTGATTTAAATTCAGACACCTTTTACACAATTTTATGTAAACCTAGGTGTTATGGTGTTATTTCCGAAATTCATATTGCGGTGAAGTGGTGGCTTTATTGGAGGCACACGTCTACAGTAAACAAGGAAAGTATGCCATTGAATAATCGTTAATCGTGTTCGGATTATGGTTAACTGCACCTAACACATTGGAAGTGGATTCAGTAACACTTAGTTTTCATGACGAATGTGTGGCGTTTAATACACAAGTATTTAACAGTCCATATATTTAAATGCTCGTTTTTACAAAGAACATGATTTGAACAAAATGAGTTAACTAGTTTTTTGAGTAATGTTTTATAAAGGCATATTCTTCGGTAAACTAAAACGTTTTAAAGTACACATAATTTATGAAAAGTTAATAGTGTTGTTGCAGTTATCTATGGGTGCTCTTTGTTACTAAGTTCTGAATGACTGCACAAAACTTTAAATATATATGTGTGTGCTGTTAATTGCGACTAAAATGAACTTACTTTGAAATCAGTAAACTCATAGAAGCGATAGTGATTACTGAAACAATAGGATCTATGTTGTATTACATTAGATGAAACCAAAGCAGAAAGGACAGTTCGTTTTCTTCCAACTTTATCGTACAACACACCTTGAGATACAACAAATCAATGGATTATTTTTTATCGAAATTGCAATCATTTCTAACACATGTTAAGTGTTAGCTTACAAGTACAGTGGACAATATAGATAACCAACAAGTGGAAGAAAGAGAACTCGATAATCTGTACATTAATGCTTGATATTCACCAGCTTTTACATAAACGATGATGAAAGAACACAACACCAACAACTACAATATCAGCCGTTCTAGGATTATTATCGGTCCGAAGCACTGATGAAGGAGGAGAGTTAGACAAAGTGATAGCTACCGCATTCTACGGAAAGCAAACATTTCTAATATGCCCTACCAAGAGAAGTCCAGTGAAACCATTTAATCTCTTCTCTTTAGTTGGAAGAACTATGACTCCTCATGGTCATAGCCTAGTCCTTTTGAAAGTCAAGAGGCGTATACTTCTTCTGACAACCAGAGTAACAATAACATTGCACGATTATTTTCAGTGAATCAGTGAACATTTGTGATAACGTCAATTTACTCTCATAACCGCATTAGCCCAATGTCACCATGTTGCATCTGTAAACGAACTTGATGTTGAGAGAGCGCTAGCAAAGCAATGCTCGGTCTTCATTGGTCGGTGTCATATATAGTCAAATGATGTTGGCCATGTCGCAAATGATATAAACTGACTAATTACTGATCGATATCTCTTGGTATTGTTTGCAATCTGAATTATGGTGACTGAGTTTCTTTGAAACAAGGATTAATAAAATGAATGGTATTCTCCACTCACTCACAAGTAACCAACATGAATGTGAAAAAGTTCTACATGTATTTCGTCATGTGTTCGATAATTGAAGCCGAAAAAATGGAATATTTTGTCAAAAATGCTTCTTAACTAATTGAAGTTATTCTGGGAACCATTGTGTTGTATGGTGAAATATAATGTTTTACAGAACTCTGTAACACATCTAAACGTCACTAGGGTACTTTATTTGGATATGTGAATATTTGTGACAATCGATGATTTCGTTATTTCTATTCAAGTAGAAAGCTGTCATGACATAATCCTCCTTTCATTGATGTGCTCATTTCAAGGATTTATCGAAACACAGTAGTGGTGGTATTGTGCAATTCTCTAGTTGGTAAAGTTTCAACACTTACATTTGCAGATTGTATACAATGACAAAATATTATTCGTACGTCATTTAATGTAAATCCGGACAAAATTTGTTGTTTCCTAAGAATAACAACTTGAGATCTTCAATTTCAAAGAGAACTGATTTTGTTCATATGTACAACAATTTATGCTGATGCATAAATCCTACTAATCCATAGAATAGTAAATTTCTACTGCAACTGATTAGACGATGAAATGATATTGTCATTTCATGCATAATGTGTTTAGACTAGTCAGTTTATATTATTTTTATGAAATCAAAAACAAACTTATTTTGGTCAACTAACCGGTAATGCCTATGGCGTGCATAAGTTCATGACTTACAATCCAGCCGATCCCTCCAAATTTTGAAGCTAAACTACCTCCTTCATAGTAGAATGGAGGTTGTAAAACTCCTGCGCTTATATAAATCCGATTTTCATTGGCTTTGTAGAAAGCACGTGTTGTAAATGCCATTGGTGCTGAACTGGACCTGTTCACATAGGAAAATAAGTCTTGATTATTTAGAATGCCATAATCTATGTCACCATATTTGACAATTTTTTTTACTTTACATGATAATCGTACAAAAATGATCAGGTAAAATGTAAATGGTTACAATTCTAGTGTCTGGTTGTTAGTTAGTTTCAATGTCAATCATAAAATATGGATTGTACTTGAATTTATATTTTCAATGGAAAAGTTCGATTGCAATCACTGAGCACTATTTATCAGAACTTCTATGAAATAGTATTTTAAATGAAAGCAGACTATTTTACAACCAGTTTGCAGGTGCCTTCAGGGAAGGTGAGTAGTTCTATCAGGTAAAGATGACTAATTTTGGTGATGTCTAACAGTACTTGTAACTCTATCGAATAAAAAAAACAATCGGTTAGATAAATGACAACATTTTAGTTTGCGTACATACGTACCACAAATAACAATAATATTATGATTAGTAATAGTAATGATTATAACAATATTAATAGTCACCCTGTCAAACAAAGTAGTTTTGGAACGCTCAGTTTTGAAAATTACAATAATTTTATCGATGCAGACATAGATGATACATAGTTATATACTAGTTCGACCACTACTCCTAAAACAAACCGAAGCGATAAGGATCCAAACGTATAAACCAGGTTTGCATTCAAAAGGAGTTCGTGACAGCCCTGTTCCAACTTTCACTGAATATGACTTAATCGCCGATCTTGTTGTTATCATTTTCATAAACGGTTTTGACTGTCGTTTTTCATCCTCACTATCTAATTACCTACATACCTCCTGTTATATAAATTTATCAATGGCCTGTGACTATTATTCGTATAATTGTTTTAGTCTATCTATCTTGGTTTGATCTACTACCTCCAATGTTGAACTATTGACTCAAACGTCTCTTCATTTGCCATTATGTCTATAAAAAATAAGGCTGATCTCTTCGAGCAGTCACCCTACTGTAATTTTATCCTATCCTGCTACTCCTACTACTACTCTTACTCTTATTTTAACTACCACAACAACCTCCACTACCAATATTATTACAACACGGCAACTTACGCTTTATAGTTGAATAAACGAGTTTTCAAATTGTCGATATATTTGGCTTTACGAATGTAGAACTCGTTCATATAGTAATTGTCTTCTTGCATTGGGTACTAAATATTATCAGTATGAAAAGTCGTTAATAGGTTTGGTGTAGGAAAATGTTTTAAATATGTTGTAACCATGCTGACGTATTTATTTACTCCTGTTATACCCATTGAAGTGTTGGCCACCGACTAACATTCCCCAACTTACTCTGTCCTGCGCCTTCTTTTCCAATTCGATCTAATCACTGTTTATTCTTTTCATGTCTGTCTCCAATTATCCAAGTAATGAGTTCCTTGGATTTCCGCTTTTCCTTCTAAGTTGGGGCTTGTCTCGTGACGCACCAAGGCGATTTCTGTGATTTGTGTCCAATTCAACTACAGTTCTTTTTCTTCATTTCTCCTTCAGCTGTTAATCTGCTCGTTGTTACAAAAATCCAGTACTCAGACTACATCCATCGCCACACGGTTGAAAATGAAACTAAGGCCTAATTAGATTCAGATGACTTCGTTGAAGGATGCGACAAATACTGGTGTTTGAATACTGGTGTATGAATAAATACGTAAAGAAAATGGATTAATTTATGATGTGCGTTTATCACAAACTAAAACCTACACAGTGAGAATCCATGATCGATTAAATTTCAAATAATCAAATTGGAGGAATTATTGCATTATAAGAGCCTATTCTTGATTTTATTTACTATAATACTCTGACTCTATAGTACTTTTAGCTATTGACATAATTAGGAATAGGCCAATGCCTTTTGCAGCCTACGATGTTGGACTGAAACAATTTTCAAAGGAAGGAAGTTTACGAATAGTAAAAATATTCATACTGAATACAATTCGGAAAATCTTAAGTATCTTGATTTTGGGATGGTGAAATAACTTGAGTTAACTTACATCATATATAGTTGAAAGATTTTCTTTTGTTTCAGAACTATCCCGATCCGAGTACAAGGCAAATATGTCCAGTGTGAAAACCTACAATATTTTAGTAACAGTCAATGTTATCTCACTGAAATTTAAACAAACCTTGTCTGCTAAAAATTTCTTTTCATCGATATTTAACCAGTTGATTTGTAAAATTGACTCAATTGTGGTGAGTTTAATTTCTTTAAACATATTAATCACCTGTAATTTAGTGAAAATTGTCCCAGTGGTTAGAGTGTATATTATGATTGGAAAGTAATACCAACAAGTTTTAATTATCAAGGAATTAGTCGATATAAAAATGCTCAATTATATCATGCTTTTACACATTTTTTAAATCATCAATCAATCATTGTTAGACCACCATTAGAAACCTGGAAGCACTGGACGGCCGTTTCGTCCTGGTATGGGACTCATCAGCAGTGCGCATCCACGACTCCTGCTCCTCGCCGGACTCGAACCCGGGACCTTCGGTATTGTGAGCGAACGCTTAACCATCGGACCACTGGGCAGGCATCCAACGGTGTTAAAGTGCTTGCAGGCTTATAATGGTAGTCTAACAATGATTGATTGATGATTTCAAAAATGTGTGACAACACTAACCTCCAAAACTCTGCCCCAAAATATCATGCTTGGTCAAAATATTAATTTTGATTGACCACCTCAAATGAGGCTGATCAAGGAAATTCGGGATTTAGTTAATGTCAACATTTGAGATGTTAGCAAATGTTCTTTACGCATTCAAAGTAATGAATAAATCAAGCAATTTTTTCAATTTTTATCTAAACTTCCACCTCTGAAAAAACATTGATTAAAAAAGCCAAATAAGCGATTTTACTGAACATGAATAATTAGAATGTTTCACATTTTAGATAACCGGAATCGATTGAATGTTGGCATATCTACATTCATCCAGCACTTAAAGTGTATTGCAAATGAAAAACGCCGTTCATTGACTTACACTGAGAACAAAGATATGGAGTTTAATTTGTCTTTTCATTGGATAGCAAGCAATATGGAAAGAATAAGAAAGGGTAGGAAATCGTCACATTACTCTATGCTTAAACATTACCAGGGTAAATTCAAGGTTGTAACAAATTGTTTTTGTGCACATAAGAGGTGGTTTTTATTTCACCTTGAATTTGTCCTGGTAATCTTTATGCATAGGGTTTGTGTGACAATTTCCTATACCCTTTCTTATTCTTTTCATATTACGTTAATTTTCTCTCTCCTTTGTTTACATTTATCACCTTATGTGTATTTGAACTTTTATTTAATTGACCTTTTATTAATCTTCATATAAAATGCCTTGACATGTATGTATGCCAACTAATGAAACTGTATCGTTAATCATATCATTGTTGGATGTTTTATTTTAGTTTGACTATCATTCAACTTGCATAATGCCCCTTTTAATCGATAGATTAGTTACAACATATAAAACTGTTTAATCGACTGTTTAATCAACTGATCACTTTTCAGTTGTAGTTATTAGGTCGCCTCTGAAACAACCAATCATATTGAGTATTGCTCATAGTATATTTAGTTCGTGATGTGTGAATAAGATTGGAATTGACCGGTTTTTAGACATTGTTAGGATTGGGAATCTGATATGAGTTGTTAGTCGTTCAATAAAAGCTTACGGAATTGATGGTTAATATGAGTGTTCAACGATTATGTTGATAATACTAATGATGTGTTTCTCACGTGATTTCAATAAAATGTACTTCAATGATTTGTATCGTATACGTTATTTCGTCATGCAAATGTAATACCATAGTTCTCATTTGCATTCCACAGACTTCATTCTTCTCATTGCTTGGAGTTATCCCTAGATTACTAGCAAGTATACTATTGGAATTTTGTGAAAACCAAGTAATCTGATTCCAGGTCGTGCATTAATTAGAAATAGTCAGGATCCTGAAAGAACATGTCAGCAAAGAAATGTTCTCTTTAGCAGCAAGATTTCCTCTGCCGATGAAATTGTTTATATAGATAACATTATATCTGCAGTTGTCTACAATCGTTCACTTGCTTTCTTTCATTCTACTTTTAGGGTAGTTTCCGGGTAAGAAACGAGGCTGATTAGCTTGAACACAAAACATAAGAGAGGCAATCTAACTAATCACTTGTATAATAAAATGCTTAATTCAATTGAAACTACTGAGATCAGCCTATCAACATGTAATCATTGACCATAACTTGAAGTTTAGTAGATCTACCATGCAAACTCCAAAGATTAGTTAACTATACCATGAACTTACCTCCATTTTGTGCGTTTCATTCACATGTGAGTGAATATAATGCCTTTCAAGTGTCCATGGAAATCCATTCTCCAATCGACCTATGCATTGTGTGTCAAAACGTGGTCCTGAAACTATTTTGAACAAAATAAAATAATGTTATAATGTGAAAGGGTGGAATGTGTCAGTAATATGTTCATAATTTTGTTTACTGGATTCAGAGTTCACATTTGTGAAGAATACTTCGAGATAAACTTTAGACTGTTACCAGTTTGAGTAATTCTGTTTTCAAGAATATGCCTGAAAACGGCTCTAATTAACAAATCTACATCTGTTGACAGAATTCACTGAGTAGACTAAATTAGTTCCTGAATCCATAACATGAAATGCGAAGTTTGCTTGGACCGAAAACTGCTATTTTGTTGAATAATATTGTTTCAACTAATGCACTTTGTGGTGCTACCAGACATTCATAATCAAATGGATAAGAATATTTTCAGCCAAGTGTTGAGTGTATTGTAGTACTTCACAATGTAAATTAACATCTCTAAAGTACTGTTCGGTGTATTTCTATTGATGGCACTAGTTAACAATGAACACAATAAAATATAGAAATTCAAAACAGTGGTTCCCTTTGATAAATTTGAATAGAGAAATGAGAAGACACATTTTGTGAGATAGCTTATTACTGACACACTTAAATTAAAGGGATATCCCGAAACGTTTATTGGTCATCAGAACACAACTATGACGAAACTGATAGCAACTGATGTGCCCAAGAAACCAGTGTACCTACAGTTACCTTTCAAAGGTGATCATTGCATGAAAATTACAACCAAACAGACTGCAGCTGCAATAAAAAAGACCTTCAATGCAGCTAATCTGAGGCTTATCACAACAACCCAATCGATCTCAGTTACCCCAATCAAGTCTCCAAGACCGATTCAGTCCAAATCCCACTGTATTTACCAATTCACATGTAACTGTGGAGAAAGTTACTTAGGGAGGACAGATCGCCGATTGGAAGACAGAATAGGGGAACATATTCCAAAATGGCTAATCAAATCCATGTTTCATCAACCTAGCCCATCATCTCAAAATCGATCAAGAAACCCAGCCTCGTCCATTGCAAAACATCTAATGATGAGTGGTCATCAAATTGACCCAAAATCAGCTTTTAGAGTTGTGACATGTCATCAAAACCCACACACACTAAAACTACTCGAAGCTATCTTGATTGGTTGGAAAAGTCCAACTTTATGTGTTCAAAAAAACTGTATGTTGACCTTTGTTTACCATGGTTCTAGTGAGTGAATGTCATGCTAAATAAGAAATTTTGACCTTATCTTCAAAACTGTATTTACACAAATAACATGTTGCTTGTATGTGACTGACGAGAAAGCACGAAATGGTACTATCTCACAAAATATGTCTTCTTATTTCTCTATTCAAATAAAATATAGATCCATATGATTTCGGAAAATTTACTCACAAGTGATCTACGCATTTTCTTGTTGTGATTATAATAGCAGTTATTAAAGGAAATGCTAATAAACGTATCTTGTAAACACAACGTTAATAAATATTATGAAACGTAAGTTAACAGTTTCATTTCTAGTCAAACTCTCAAGAAATTCTATATGAATATAGAGTTATGTGTATTGGGATATAAATGCTCATTAGAGAGAAGATTGGTTAATATGCTACCAAAAATTGTGCCAATCACTCATATTCTTTGTTTTAATCGTCTCTGACTTTCATATTCACTATTCAGGTATCTTTACTTCTAGCATATGGTTAGACTAAATAAAGCTCGAGCATTGTGTGTACGTGAAATAACTTGAAATTTATTATCGTTTGACGATTCATCATTATGAACTGCATTGACTTTGAAAAAGACATTTTGATGAACAGCTTTTGTTGAAATATCATTGACTTGCTGTCCAGAATTGATGTACTGAAAATGGATTTATGTCTCTTGTTTTAAAGCCACATAAAAAGAGTGCCCGTTCTCAACAGGCTTCCCAGTTATAACGTCAAATTCTTTGCCTGAATCAAACCGTCACCTTTGATGCATCAGAATTTAAATATACCTAGGTAATCGTCATGTCACGTAATTTTTAGTTGTCGAATGATTTGTTAATCTTATTGAAGATTTAAGCAATTAAATAGACCATCGGATTTACACTCACATGGATTGGAGTTATTTTCTGTTCCGGTGGGACTGGCACTTAGACTATGCGATCGCTGCTCTATGAGAAAATCCATTACGGCCATTGAATGAAGTGTACTGTTGAAGAAGAAATCAGATCAAACATTAGCTTTAATTTAGTTAGTATTAAGAAAACAACAGTAAGAAATCCACTTTATGTTTACACTGGTCAGTAATGGTAAATGCACGATGTTGGTGTAGAGCCTAAAGCTTCACTTTGTTTAAGGAAAAATAAGCACTTGAAGTATGATGTAGGAAATATACTTAAAGTACTTTACCTACATAATTTAACAAGAGCAGTGACTGATGTACGATGGATAAATCAGCAGACAGATAGTTGACTATGAATAATCAAATGTAAATGTATCGGTCGAAAGGAATTTATAATGCATATTATGAAGAAGTTAGGAATATTGCTTCAATAATCTGCCTACAATGGACTATCCAATAAATGTATTTGCAGATAAAGGGAAACCACCCTGGGAACGTGTTTCAAACCTATATTTCAATCTGTCGATGCTCGTGTGTTATCTGTGGGTTCAAGGTAAACTGGGTACAAAGTATAATTGAATGACGTCTGTTTGACACGCTCCGTCAGCGTTTATTTCGGTTATCAGTGGCATTATATTGGGAAGACTAAAATCCGTAGATAAAATCTTGCATATCTTTCGAGAAGGTTGTTTGATTTGAGAATTCTGATGTAAACAATCTGTCTAGCTTCTCAAGATAAGAACTGTGAAACCGGTATTATCGGTAATTGACATATAAAAACCAGCTTGCTACTGTCGATTTTCATTTGATGGCACAAGAATATTTACAAAGGATAGTGTTTGTATTTCTTTTCAAACTGCTCAGTGTTAAACTATTGTATATTGCTTACCAAAAAGGGAAAAACCATGCTTTACCTTCCTTTCCTTTGTTTTTTTATTACATTGCCATATAGTGTGCAACGATGTTCAAGTTGATATCTTCCTTCTAGAACGATCGGTAGTCCTTTGAACTTTTTATATCCAGTTTCTTGTAGCATTTTTTCAAATAAGTAACTCCAATCGATCTATACAGGCAGATTAAAATAAAATGATAGTACGATACAGGTTTACTAAATGGAATAGAGCAATCATTCTTAGGCTGAGAACATTAAAAGAAAATAGATATTTGGTAGACGATCAGTGACATATTTGTTTTGTGCCAGGTGAAACAAATCAGTCAAATAGTATTTACTTTGTGAACGTGTTGTGAAGATAATTTCTTAAATAATTCAGACTAAAAGTGCTCTTAAGAGTAAATATGATAAAAATCAGTTTTTATTAATACTCTGTATTTATTGTTTTGATGTATTTTGTAAAATAGGCAACGTTTTGCAACAGAAAGTTTTCATAGGTTACATCTGAAGCTGATGTTAGTTAAATGCCTCATAAAAATCAGATTTTACTGAACATCGGTTTATTTCTATTATAGGGTTTCTGAGCAATGTGCACTTCGCATTGGCTCAGTATCCTATAAGTGAATTCTCACCATGTGACTTGTTTTTTGTCCCTGTTTGGTGGTGGGAGAACACTGCACAGCCTTATGATGGGTCGATAGATTTGCTCACTATGTTAAGGTCAGTGGCGGTATAGACTGTGAACATGAATATCTATTTCATGGTACATGTAGGTAGTTACCAACTTTGCTTAGAATAGCTCCAGTTAAACAGGCACTTATGTAAGACGTGCACTAATGAGGTATGTTATGGAGTAAATTTTACCTGGGGACAAATGAAGTTCAGTTCATCAATTGAAATAATTTGTATTAATTCACTTGCATTTGGAATTGATATCTTCTGAAAATGTATCACAATGAATAGCATATATCAAAGTAATGGTACTTTCTAATTTTGACTAAATTTTAGTGGAAATATCAGATAGGTACAAAAAATATACTGCTGTCTCACAAAAACGCTAGTGGATGAATTTCCTCAGACTGATTTTAGCCTGAAACGATAGGAAGAAATTTTTACAAAGACCCTTCGCAATCACTGTTTCCCAAATAGTGTCTTACATTTAAGGATGAAACAAACAAATTCACTGAAACTTGCCAATATTAGACAAATGTAGGGGAAACTTCTTAAAATATATATGAGTTTTTACATTGATTGATTCTTCTAGAGACCTTGTTAACGTTTGTTGTTATAATTTTCAATAACTAAATATCATCATGTATTTGTTCTTCATTTGCTTAACATACATTCAGATTTTCTCGCTCTGATGGAACTGCGTGAAAACGACACTATGAAAACTTTGCTTTGATAACTTTCTCAGTGTTCGTATAAACATTTTAGAAACAAGAATTCATAAGACAATTGCATAATACCTGTGATCTGTTATAATTTTGCTTACTTATGATTGCCCTTGATATTAAAATTAGTGTTTCGAATGCTTTGTTTATGTAAATTTTCTTAACTAAATGGATTAGACTGAAACTCTCGAACGTCCGGATATCTTAGATTATGCATTGTAATCGTAGTTAACCGTCTGTTTTAAGGCAGTTCTCTGACGTTTAACTGTGTGATAGATTGGGGAGGTAGATATTTTGGCCTTCAGATTAATTACTACACTTGTCAAACTATAGTGAGACTATTTTTATGAAGCGCTCTAGTGATCACTTGTTACAAGGATGTGTCTGAATGATTTCTTACAGAATATTTTACTAAAATTATGGAATACTCACATCTTACTGTAGAACTCTATAAGCTGAAATTTATTTGTCACTAAACTCACGCTGCTTAAATGAATCATCATTTGAAAAGCGTCTGTTAGCTTTCTTTTTTGATCGTTGGGCACTCCAACCTCAAATGCAAAGTTGTAATATTGCCGTTCGAATTCACCTATAGTAATCTGTGAAATCAAATATGAAACATCCTTTAGTCATTCTGAAAGTTTCTTATAAAACTGAGTTAATGAGAAGGTGAAGTGCACCAAGATGCAAGAAAAAATGTATTGCACTGAAAAAATGTATTGGTGAACTTTATTCAAGATGCATGAATGTTCAAAATGTACCGTTTGTTTTTGATTTTACTTTTGGACAATGACAAATTTTCAATTGTTGTAGTTTACAATGACCATTAATTGAATTGTCTTACTATAGGTTTGCGTGAGTAAAGTCGTTATAATTATCTAAATTCTTTACTTGTGGTATGAAAGTTCATTCTGTGATGGGTTACATTTAAAATCTCTTAGCTTTTTGAAAAAACCGAGCATTTGTTTGGACAGCATTTACAATTAAGTTACCAAGGTGTTTGCAGGTAGTCGTTTCGCATAGTATGAATACTTCCGAACCAAATACCAAACAGATTTTATCATGCGTATTGCATGTTTATACTGACATAGAGTTTATGGCTTCCAGTTTCAGCTATACACTCTAAATCATGTAAGGATCCACGAAAACACAGTATGATGACAATCAACTTCTGTCCTGAATCGTTTACAATCGTATTTATGCTAGGTAGTTAACAGTTCGAATTATCACATCACTTTGTCCGTCTGCATGTTTGTCGATTTCTTTACGTGTGACAATTATCAGAATCTGTTATTAGACTTTCGTTATCTTTATCTCCCATAATTTTTGAATGGTCTCAGAATGACATAAATAAGTATGATGGATAGATGCGTATTTTTGATATTATAAGTCAGTGAAAAACAAGGTCAAATGACCTGACTATTGAAATATAATTCATGCAAACCACTCAAGTTTTACTACAAGTGAATTATTATGGCACATAAGTAGTTTCTATTATCCGGTCGAATAGAGTATTATTGTATTTGATATATTAGTAACGCGTACATGAGATAAAGAACAGGTGTTATACTTGAATTATCTAGAAACTATCTAAATTTTAAACAAGGTTAAAATTTACCTTTGCTGAAGCAGGATCAAAACCTATTCGACCTGGTGAAATCTGATCAATGGAGCATGATAAAAGATATTTAACGATCGATAGAACAAATAAATTGACATTGAACAGAATAGAACAAACCATAAAAAATGTGAATACTTTAAACCTCGTTTTTAATAGTAGTTCTCAAGTAGTGTGTTTATACTTATTGATTTGACTCACCGTTAACAAAGTGAATTTGAAATATTTTTTTCTATCTTTTAATAATAGTATTTAGAGTTTGGACTTGTAATCTAACAAAGTTGTTCATTAGTAGATTCCGGTTAGGTCATTTACACATCTTGTGTGTAGAAATGAGTAGAGTTAGGCAGTATCAAAACCTTTATTCGACGAAAACATAGATAAGATACTGATGTTGTAGTGTTTTCAAATGAGAGTTCAGTAATAAATTTCATTCACTGAAACGCAAACACACTTCATATCAGGTCCTATGTTTTGTTAGTGTTTCGTATAAGAATATGTGAGTCGAAGTATAAAGGTTGTCGCCAATCTTCACAAGGAGCTGCTGCTCGTGTTTCTATGCCACAGAACTCGAGTTCACATTTTATCCATTTTGTGGTGTAGTCACTTATACAATGACGAAATCTAAATAAATGAACGAGCTAAAACTGCTGAGTTGCAACAAAGTGCCTACCAACACTATGTAGGGATATTTTCATTTTTGTGAAGTTTTAGTTAGACACGAATCAATTAAAGATAATTTTCGCCAGTCTGATGAACGATTAGCAACAATCGTGATTTCATTCGCCAAAAGCCGATCGATAACAATCTTTGAGCCCAATGACTTCTGACATCCAATATTATAGTACATTACCAGGTGTTTTGAACTTCGTAAAACGAAGTTTTGCTAGATTTCTGAAGGAAAAACTTACATGTATGGCAGAAATATCCTCCATGATGTTGATTGAAAATAAAAGTGAACGCCCAGTTTGACTGATTATCGGTAGATATAGATCAGTTAGACTTAGATATTCTGTATTCGTTGAAATCGACGGTATCAGTTTCCAACCGCCAAAAAACTCGCGTATTAGTAAATGATTACTTGAAATGGCTGTTTTTAAATCACGACTAAATATGCAGGACTTGTAAAACCTTCTAGCCTGTTGTAAGCGTGAATCTTCTGTGTAGTAGGTTTCGTCAGCTTGAACATATTATCAAACATTACAATGAAATGATATACTGTGAACAAAACGAATTTTATTTGAGTAAACGAAATATTTATTTTAAAAAATATTTGCCTTTAACTGCCTATCTTTTCATTTAACATGCTCCTGAACGTTTCATGTTTAAATTATCTACTATGATTAAGGATGAAATTAAATCGCCGATGTTTTTCTATATGGAACACTCTTAATAATACAGAGTTTATAAAGATGCCTGTCACATTATTTCTCACGTATTTAGTAGGTGGAAACGTGTGTCGATAATCAGTGCAAACAAATTGATAAGTGTTATATTGTTTGGATTCTAGAAATTACTTCATAATAATAATTCAGCACAGGGATACTACCCCTTACTCAAGTTTCATATGATTGGAATAATTAAAAATTCGCTGTTGTGAATGAGACAAGGTGATATGAGACAAAGTGTGGTAAATGTGTCTGATCCCATTTGCGTTATTTTGGGCATTATCTCTCATTATTCTATGCTAAACGATGTATATACAAAGAATAATCTAATTGCTATATAGAGCAGGAGTTTTCCCATGAGACCAGACCATCGTTGTGAATATTGTAGATGGTTTGGCACTACTGTGTCAAGCCTTGCTAACAGTCCATATACAAATTCGGTTTGCAGTGTAACCGATTTCATTGATATTAGTGGTTGTCTTGTAACATTCGCGAGGACCATTGTCATTGAGGTGCTTTAATAGTGCATATAAATGGTTAAAAAGGTACATGCGCGGTTGCCCTGCAGGATTGGGCTGGGCTGTTCTCGTTTTAGTGATAACACGTATGCAGTGAGTTTCTCGTTCTCCTGAAAACCGATGTACAATCACCCCTGTCATTTGATGGTGAATTATCAAATTGGAACAAATAATCAACCATTTTAATAGATTAGTTTTATTACAACATCGTTTACCAATTATCCTCCAGAAGTACTTGATAATATTCATTTGCATCTCATCAAAAGTAGTTATACTAACGCCATCACCAATCAGAGGATTTCGTTCTTCCCACTCTCCACATGCAAACTGGTAAAAATTATGACAAGTATTTTCGATATTTGAGATATTTGTATCATTCAGAAGAGAACTTGCCAAGTTCTTTGGTGCTATAAAAAATTCGATTGGTAAATTTATCGGCTATATTGTACAAACACGTAGACAGTTAAAACATTTGAAGATACGGATTCTGCTAGGGTATATGCACCTCAATTATTTTCAGTAATAAACCGTCATTAGAGAAGGGAAAACACAAAGTTTCACATTATGAATAACTCCTTAAACAACTGAATGACAATAATTCGTCGAAGGAATGACTTCTTCATCGTTCTTCTCACTGTATTGTGACTAGTGCAATGGCGTGAATAATGATTCGTTTGTACCGGTTGTTCTAACCACAAATTCAAGCTATGTATACTGCTGGAATTCTACTTATTAGTCAATAGATTATTAACCATCGAATTTTACAACGATTCATTTTTCTAGCACCCTTAATTCTCGTTACATTCAGAGTACCTTTCATTGAGGGGGTGTGAAATGACAGGATGAAGAAGGAGAATTTCATTTTCGACTATGTGATTTTTACATTATATTTATTTTCAGTGAGAAATTTAATTCAGTTTTGCATTAGATTGATATCAGCCTGTGTTTATACAGAAAAAGAGATACTTTGTACTGAAGTAACATGATCTACGTACAGCATGAAATGCAGAAAGTACCTTCTCAAAAATACAATGTACTTTTCTTACACGTGATTATTCTCAAACAAATAATCGAATAGAGGCATAAATCGCCACAGGAATGAGTATATTCATGACTAGGGTTGTTTTTGTGTTTTGGAGGGAGCAAATGTTTACTTGTATCAGTTCTTGTGTTCGTAATCCGCATAATGGGAATTGTGATGCTTCCTGGTCTTGAAGTACAAGTAACCGGGCGACTCAGATAGAACACTGTAGACCGATCAACCCTGCGTAACAGAATATCAACGCACTTGTTTTCATTTCGCTCTTCAAGGAGCTATATTTGTGGGTTGGTTTGATATTGTTCTATTTGATTTTTGTATTTGGCGTAAGAACTTTCGTTGGTTCCGTGAACAACATTGAGCTAGGAAGTATGATATTCTAATCAATGATGAAAGTAATTTATATAACTTCAGTGACATTGTTCCGATTCCTAGTATGTTGTCAAACTTTGGGGATTGTGTTGCAGTCGTTGACTTTATATATAATGATGAAAATTATTGTCTAGTTCGTGGCTGTTGTGAAATCAAAAGTATTTCACTACTTGTCAAAACACTTATACAGACACAAATGTCCCTAAACATACTGCGTAATGTTTGAAGAGAAATCAAACAAATATTTGGAAACAACATATAAATCTCTGTCGACATAAACAATGCGTTAAGACTGACTTTTACTACACGTTTCGTATTAACGCTTCAGTTTCATAATGAATTACATATTGTGCAGTGACAATGACAAAATGGTTATGTTACAAAAGTTCTATATAAGAAATATCTCACCTTGATTATTAGGGAATGCAAAATAGATAACGGCTAAAATCCCTAATAGTATCATCAGTAAACTAATAATAATCACGCCATATTGTATGGCTCGGTTTTGTAATTTTAATAACATGATTCATATAGGTGTAGCAATTCTCTCAACTGCGCAATAATACCTTTTATGTATAAAGTCAAACACTTTCCAACCAATGATTACAAAGCTTTCAGGTGATTTGTTATTACGTGAAACAAATTTGTAGTGTACATAAGAATTTGTTATTTGACTGCTGAGTCATGAAGAGTTGTTGCAAGAGAATAGTAAAAACTACTTGCTGGGCGAATAAACCTAAAAACATACTAGGAGAGTTCAGTCACAGTTGTTCCATCTAATATGTTTGCTGTCCGAGGTTTGACTGAATCTGATAAGCTGTGAAATATCCTCCAATGCATACTCATTTGATTAATAATAATATATGTTACTAAATTATAGAAAGTAGTTCATAGAACAATCTACAAAAGAGGAAGACAGGGCTGCAAAGCATATAATGTTTAACATAACCCACAAACAGAATGAACAAGGTAGAAATGAAGCAGAATCACGCCAAACCTGTTCAGTGACCCAGGATTTCATCTGTTAAAGGAAACTAATCTGTTTTAAAAACCCATATTGTCGAATCCATACTGAGGTTTGCATTTAGGAATAACTGTTCGGGAAGTTTCGATACTCGTCTTGCCCAATTTAAATCCAAAACAAGTGACAGGGTAAGTAGCCGCTCTAAACAATATTACAGAGTTATCAAGTAATCCAATAAATGATATTTTATGCCTCTTATAACACAGAGTGTTTCCAATTCTGGAAGAGCGCTCCAATTTTCAATCCAAACTACATACTCCCAGTCAGAGTAAGAGCACCAACCGCCAGAGGAACAAAATCAATATGGCTGTTGCCATTAATGAGTATCAGCTTAAACAACATAATGCAGTTTGGAAACAAATATAGAAACTCAAAAAGGCGCAAAAAATAGAAACTATTATAAAATATAAATATTATCATCTCAAGATGGAATTGAACAGATTACCGAAATGTAGAACTGAAAGAATCACTAAGGACGTATAACAAATGTATACATGGAAGGATTTACACAGGCAAAGCCTTCCAAGATGGATCTTATATATATATAATTGGGTAGAGCTCAGTCAATCATATATATATAAATATATATATATATATATACATATATATATATATATATATATATATATATTTATATATATATGATTGACTGAGCTCTACCCAATTTCAGAAAATATAAACTGGATATAAACAGAAACAAAACAATTGTTTCTGAAACTTTCACTAAAATTAGGTAGCTATTAGGTAGGAAATACATTTTAGGGGATTCGAAAACAAAACTGGGAGACGCTGAACAGAATTTCCGAACTTCGTTTTACTTACTGTTTTTCATTAACACAAAGCTAAAATATGTGACCATATTTTTTTTATACTAATTCTATGATGAGTACAATACAGTAAAACAATGAGAAATAGCTAAAACATTGACATTATGTAAATGTCAACATTATTATTAACGTTCAAAAATATTATACTCCGCGAATATTGGCTTATGTAAGTGATACTTTTCAGATTGTATTTCGTATCGGATATACAATTTAGAATAATTTTTTGTTTCAAATGAAAAAACAAACATGATCATTTCAGCATATTAAAGATTCACATTGTGAAAATTAGAACAAAACATCATCGAATAATATTATTTTCTGCACACATAAAGGGGGTTTTAATTTTCTAATAGCCAAGGCCTCCATAAAGATGAATTTAATATGTTAAAACCCACCGGATCTGTACTACCGAACTTATATGGATTACCCAAAATTCATAAACCGAACACTCCACTGAGACCGATATTGTCTATGTGTGGCTCACCTACGCATAAGCTAGCCAAATGGTTAGCTAAATTACTTAGCCCAATTCGTAATAAATTGTGTAAGTTTTCCCTGAAAGATACATTTGAACTGATAGGTGTTCTTGATAACATTAATATTAAAGAAAAGACAATGCATTCTTTTGATGTAAACTCTCTCTTTACCAATGTTCCCCTAATGAAAACTGTAAACTTTCTTTGTGACTATATATTAAGTAATTTCCCCCTTTTTCCCATTCAGTCAAGTCTACTAAGAGAATTAATTTTATTATGTACTGAAAAAGTTCATTTCACGTTTGATGATGAACATTTCCAGCAAGTTGATGGCGTTGCTATGGGTAGTCCTTTGGGACCTCTCTTAGCCGATGTTTACATGGCATATGCTGAAAATTTGTGGAATGAGCACATTAATAAGCTTACTCTCTATAGGAGATATATGGATGATATTTTAATTATATGTGATAGAGAACTTAACGTCTCCCAGTTATTGGAAAACTTCAATAGTCTTCAGAATGATATTGTACTAACTCATGAACCAGAAAATAATAATCGGTTGCCTTTCTTAGATATATTGTTGAGCCGAAGAGATAATGGAACTATAAAGCGGTCTGTTTATAGAAAGCCGACGTGGACTGGACAGTACCTAAATTTCAACAGTTTTTGTCCACTGCAACACAAGCGAGGTTTAGTAAAATGCCTATTCAATAGGGCACAAAGGATTTGCACCACGGATACATTTGACGACGATGCGAAATTCTTAACTGAAGCATTGATTTCAAATGGCTATCCGCTAAAGTTTATCAATAGGTGTAGAGAGCAGTTAAGACAAAAGCAAGTGTTTGATTCTGCTGAAAAGAAAAAGGTTTATATCACTTTACCATTTAGAGGTGAAGTGAATGGTCTAATATTAAGACAGAGACTAAAAGCAGCCATAGAGAAAACATACAACGCTGCTAAACTGATTATCATTGAAAAGACCAAGTCCATGATTTCTCATATACCTAAACGTTGCTCTAATGATTACATCACATCCCATTGTATTTATCAATTTACATGTTTGTGTGGACACACATACATAGGGAGGAGTAATCGGACTTTGCAATCAAGGGTTGTGGAACATGTACCTAAGTGGCTTCAAAATCAGTTAACGTCAGATGAGCCGATTAACGTTGGAAATAGAAAACCATGTTCATCGATCGCCAAACACATAATTGAGACAGGGCATAAGATTGACATCAAGACAGCCTTCAAAACATTGTATAGAAATGTTGAAGGACGAATTTTGAGGTTTATGGAGGCCTTGGCTATTAGAAAATTAAAACCCCCTTTATGTGTGCAGAAACAATTTGTCATAACCTTGAATATTATTTTCGGTCAGATCATCATCAGGCTTTACTCTAATATATATGAATATTTATATTTGACGGGTTAAACCAATCAAGTCAATTTGAGTCAATAATCACAATGAAGTGAAATAGATTAGGTCACTACACATAACAGGCAAAAGTACAAGTTGATCGTGGGAAGAAAAATAAAATACGATAACAAGTATTATCGAAAGTAGGTCAGACGTGCACAAATAGATTTAGAAGACATTAAAACCATTACGTAATAAGAAGTGTGTACATAATTCGAAAGTGAAGGATATAAGCGATAAGAGACAGAAAATTAGAAAGAAATACAGGATGTGAAAATAATGCCATTTATAACAACATAAAATTGAAAACAAAAAACTTATATTAAACGTTGGTTAAGTCATATCCGGTTACTGAAGAGATAGGGTAGTCACGAATTTATTCTGAACACATAAAATGGGGTTGAACGTACGACTTTCTATAGCTTCTGCTATGTGTAAGAGACAGGGTCGAACTCCGATGGGAAATGATGAAGGTATACGACAGATCATTCGAAACGATCCAGCAGATGATTTAGTATCCATAGGCGTTCAATCATTTTGAAACGAAAATAATTATTTATAAAAATTGACGAGGACTAAAGAAGTAAATATAATCCTATATGTATATATAACATGCTATTATCAGCGTGCGGGAGGCCCTCTGAACGGCATAGACTTATGGTTCGTGTGCACCATACTACTGATTCACTTACCAAATTGCAAGATGTTCAGGGTACAAGCACCTAATCGGCAAGTTGGAAATATAAGACATGTGATAATCATAGACCCGCTGTTGTGATAAATGATACAGACTAGAATTGTGAGGTATGACAAAAATGAAACGAGCAGACTTAAACAGGAATATTGACACGACGAGTTGATACATGAACAGAATACCAGGATTTCATTGTCTGAATTGTTCACGGAGTGTGATACGTTGATTCATTCGTCACATGCATTGAGTTCAAGAAGTTTTTTGTCATAATAGTCCTGCATATTGTGGCAAGTTCAATTTCAGACCCATCAATTTCGGCTGGTCCGTGGTTTGACTTTAGTATGCAATGAAATACATCTTCTTTAACATTTTCGTATATCATACTTAGGCAAACATTATTTGTGTGACAGTGCTAATGAGATGTCAGAAACGGTCTTATTTGGATGAGTATATTTCATGTATTCATTCAATCAGACAGACATAAGAATGAAAAGTGTACAAGCAAAACAAAACTATGCGAAGAAGGTGAGTGAGCCAACTCTATGCTATGAAGCACGTCTAAGTATTTATGATTAGGTTGTAGCATCTCATCATTCATTCATTGTATCTGCGTTTAAATTATTCAATAATTGTATCGACCATAATTTCGTATTTATAATAATTCGATTACAGGATAGATTATTGTATATTTGATTGAGTGTGGATACTTACTCGCTTATCACATGTCTAGCCTATTATTGCTTGACTATAAATACTTAGCCATTCTTCAGCTCATGGAGAGTTGTCTCACTTGCCTTCTCCAATTCGCTTCATTTTGTTTGTACGCTTCCCTTCCCATGTTTGTCTGCTTAAGTAAATGCATGAAATAAATTCATCCGCAACAACATATTCGTCTTCTTAATACCATCGTCGCACAAACGTAATTAGCCTAAGTATAATATACGGAAGTGGATAAGAAGATTTATTTCATAGCATACTCGATCATTCGTCTACATTGAAGTCCAGTAGTGAGCCGTTACAAGGTATTACTGGTCAAGAAACGTAATAAGCGATTAAGCACACACACACACACACTCGTATATCGTGGGACAACCGAGTAAGCAATGCTGTCGTTAGGAAACGAGTACTAGGTAAGGATGGCAGATCAATAGATGAAGTGGTGAAACTTCATCAGTTGAGATGGTTGGGACATGTGTTACGAATGCCTAACCACCGACTGCCTCGACGAGCTATGTTTTGTGGTGTAGGAGTAGGTTGGAAGAAAGCTAGAAGTGGCCAGACCAAAACATGGCACAAATCCATGAAGTCACTGACGAGTGGACTGAGTCAGGTTGGTAGATGTAGGCTACGTGGTTTTGGTCCGCGAGATGAAAGTCACCAATGGTTAGAGACCTTGAATGACATGGCTCAAAATCGTTTGCAATGGCGCAAGTGCATCCATTCTCTCAAATCCTAATCTTCTGGATTCGTCAGCACTTCTACCTTTGTCTTTCTAACCTTATCTCACTGAACTATACTTCTTGAATAATATCTTCGAACCCTAGTCTTCTTCATTACCATTATTGTCTCTACTATCTTTATCACTATGGGATTTGATTTGACATTTGCGTCTCTGTGCTAATGTGGTATGGCAACATGAACTTATGTACATACGTACGAAGTTTTACGTTGCAACTGACTGACTGAGACAATAGCCGATTCTCTTATCGAATAATTTACACGACTAAACATTAAAGTTAGTTGAATGAGTAAATGGTTAGGTACTACAATATAATAATAATAATAATAATAATAATAATAATAATCCGACGAGCATCATATTCTGTTCATCATATCAATTTGAAATTTTTCTACCATACAGAATTGTTCATCATTTCAGAAAATTAAATTAACTAAGCTGAAACACAAACAATTTATCGATTTTTTGGTATTTCATACTTTTTCAAAATATTTATTATATATTCCTCACACCATGACCTAATACGTCATATATATATATATAATACAACTATATTATTATACAAGATGGTGATATTAACAAGTTACACAAAAAAATAAAAATGAAATTCCTGAACTTATTTTAATAAAAAACATTTGTGCCTTAATCGCATATTTACTAATTTCATTGACAAATTTTTCAACTGAAACAAATAGAGTTTGTCAGTCTAGTCTTGCTTGATCTGGATAATTAACATTAAGATTCTTTTGAGTTTATATGCGTAACTTTTTTAGCAAAATTACAAACAATCTGAATTAAGCATATTCTTATCGAAATTTACTTAATATCATTTTAATGTCATAACATAATAAAATGATTAATTGTTAGTGACCTAATACCATTTCTACAACAATTTTTTTTGTCTGAAATGATATGTATATATATATATATAACAACATTTAAATGAATAGCTTTGGATAAACGTTAAATATCGGAATAAACAGAATGCTTGTAGCAAATCTATGCAAATTACGAAAACCATTTATTTCTCTTGTTGTCAATATAGCATGTGCAACGATGTTAAGCACAATGATCCTTGTACAATTCATGGAAACAACCATTAACTGTATGTTTACAGATTAGTTAACTGAAATTATCTATTAATGTTCACGTTTTGTTATTTTCTGTATATGAAGTGAGATTTTTTTTAAAAATTGAAATAGATTTATATAATACAATTTTTTATTATGAATATATATTCACTTCATTCGAACGAGCGTCTCTGAGGATCTAGTTAGTAAGAGAATTTTAAATTAGAAAATCTAGCCAACAGGAATTTCTACACGAAGTAATACTATATCAGTTATAAACACTTTATAATGAATTACTATAGAATTCAACTGTGATATTATTACATTATATACATTCGCTGCCTAATTCATGAATTCAAGAGTGATGACAAACAAATTTTACGTGAATTGATTTAATGAAAAACATGTAGACATGTATTTGTTTATTGAAATGCTTCCAGAGCAAACGCCCTTCTGTACTAAGGTACTATCAAATCTACTGATGATTAATTTGTTCAGGATTGTGGAAGCAACAATATAAACATAGTTAATTTCCGATCACAATTCAGTAATAATTCCGCCTTGATATCCTCAGTAATATGTGAAAACATGTGAGAAATAGACTCAATATATTTATTAGTGAGGCATATTTCTTGCTCAATTATGTTATCACTGATGTTGGTCAATTATTTTAACACTGTTTTCTGTGTATATATGAAGCCATTCGTGTTACAGGGAAGTTGTGGAAGAATTTTAACTCGGCTGTTTTTATTCAAGTGTATGCAAGTGTTGCTCATTTTGCTTATGACATGTCTAGCTTATTGTATCTGACTATAAATACTTCGTCATACCTCATCACATTAGGTTCACCCGCTGGTCTTCTCCGCTTCGCTCTATTTTGCATTTATGCTTTTTATTGACTGCATGTGCGATGGTAGAAATAAACTAGTCTAACTGAATCAGTATTCGTCGTCTTATTGCCGCTGGTGAACAAACAGGAATCGCCTAAGGATGTTATATGGAAATTGTAGGAGAGATTTATTTCATAGCATATGAAAATGTTCTCACATTCACATTTGCAAAGACATATTGAAGATGGGGCGCTCCATTGAGATACACATAATGTCCATAGTAAAACTTATTGGTTTCATTAAGACAGACATGTCAACTACAGATTGTGAAAAGCGAATTCTGAGGCATGAAAACAATAAAATCGAAAAGAGTATTGAGAATTTAAGGTGGAAAATGCAGAAACAAATGTTAAGTAAATTGAACTTAGTGATATGAATCTTTTCTGCAAGGCAGAGAGGAATAGCGGATGTTACTAAACTTTATTCAAGCTATTGTTTCAATTTCACAGAGGAACTGAAATTTTTAATGCTCAAGTCAATCTTGTAAACGCCTGATGTGACAGACTGATGAAAAATGTTTAGTACTGAAAGAGTAGTTTGACAAAAGTGTTTTATTCAAGATACATTTTATGAGTGCTGATTCACACTGTTTCTGTGTGTGTCCTTTAACTGACTCGTTTTGCTAAATTTGCTGCTAACCTCATGCTTCACTTGTGTTCCTAACTGGTTTTAATAACTATGTGTTGTAACTGGTTGATCAAAACTTTACTCATAACGATGTGGATTCCACTGAATTGTCTGTGTCGCCTCTCTGTAGTCAGACCCGTTAGATCTTCATACCTTGTTTACATTCATTCTATTGAACTCGGCTCACTACTATTGAGAAAGGAATCTCTTATACCAATTTGACATGGAAAGCATATAGTTAAGCATGTGAAACTAATTTCCTGGTGCGTCTGGCCTTAATTATTCCAGCGGACTCTGACAGAATCACAGTACTTCAATATATATGTCATCCTGATGCTTTGGCTTTTGAATGTTGCATATACCGTTATTAGTTTCTGTAAATTACCATGTTTTCTTCTTTATCATAGGTTTTCTTTCTGTTTACACCCCTGTTTTACGTTTTTATAGTTCTCGTGGATTTGCTGCTCTGTGATGTGATTTGATATCATTCTTGATGAGAAATTTCTAAATGATTATGCCAAAGTCACTTAATTCCTTTAGATATATTTGTTTTCATCACCCGGAATTTTCATTTTCTTCGCATAGAACAATTTACTGAACACGATATAAAATGATACTTTTTATGAAATTTTTCGCTTTATTTCGTTTCAAGATGGTGAATGTTCCAATCGTGTTTGCCGAAGTAATAATAACGAGGATAATATTGATGCAATCTGTGATGACTACGAGAAGTATATTTGTCAGAATCGCTCACCAAAATATTCCGAAGAATATCCACTGGTTCTTTCAAACGATATGATTATGAATTTGTGTGAGTTTAACATTTGTGAATAAATACACTTCGTCCAGTAACGAACCTGTTTGAAGTTGTTATTGTGTAAGGTCTGTTCTTCAACACTAGCATAGGATGACGTGGTGCAAAATGAAAAACACTAATGAACAAAGAAATATCTAATTAAAGTCTTGCTCGTGATTGAATGCTCAACCTTTATGGACAAAATTTGAAGCAACACTTTACAAACGCACTATTACTGATTGACATTTGAGATAAATTCAAAAATATTAGTCAAGGTTGATATTTTTCAGTAAATCATATTATTGTTTAAATGAAATTTTCATTCCATGCAATAACACAAGCTCGATATACTATAGCTGTTTGATAAACAAATAAAAAAAAAATTCTCCCTTAAAGTAAATTATCACATTGAATTTATTGTTTTTGTTTGTTTCAAGTGATGAATAAAACGTATGCGAATGATTCAGATATTAGAAAAGCTCGAATGTACTACACATCTTGTACCAGAGCTTCCAATATGCGTCAATTGGTAAAGAAGAATAAAATTAATGAATTAATAAAATCCCTATTCCACGGATGGTTGTTATCATCAGATTTACGTCAATATCTAAAGATCGACAAGCATTTTCTTAGTCATAAACAATTCAAACTTACTAGTTTAATTTTGCCATTGATACTTCAGACTGGAAGTACAACTTTATTTTCTTTCGAGCTAGTTTCAAGTATTTTAGCGGAAGATAACCCATCGATTTATGTAAGTTTTTGGATAATATAAATGTTTTGGTTAATAACTTTCAGTTGTGAGTTTCAAAATATCCAATTTGAATATTTTGTTTAAATCGAAAATTTTTAAACACTGTGAAGTTTCATTGGAAAATAATCAAATGATTCAACTCGTTGAAGTATATTTCAGTTAAGATTAGATAAATCTGTCTTGATGCGGATTATTTTGTTAAACAAACTATCATTTTAGTAAACGTCAGTGAGCACCGTCGCCTTTTTATTACTCAGTGATGTTTGATTTTTCTAAACATGGGGTTGTATTGCGGTCTATTAAATATCTGGTTCAATTCATCCAGTCCCTGCTATAAGACTCAGTTCAAAATAAGCATACTTTCCTAGTGTATCCCTCATTTAGTCCTGGAATTCTTTAATTCTGCTACTTTGGATAAAACAGGCAAATAATACTGTGCACTTAAAGCATAAAATTTCACAATGAATCACAAACTTTTTTAAACAACAGAGTTTTCGAAACTCAATCAAGTAGAATACATTGATTTTCTTGAAGACGATCCCACGAATCTCTCACAATGAACAGCATCCAATGAATGAAATGTTTCACATATGAACGGATTTCAAACATTCACTTTTAGCTTTCTGACACTTCATTTGAATTCTTTCAAGAAATAAATGTGAATTTGTGTTCTTTCAGATTACTTCAGGATCACTTGATGCATTTACCATAGTACGTTTAAATAATCATATTCTATTTTGCTGTATTTATTTCTGGGAATAATGAACTTTGATGTGTGACTTACGAAACATTAAACAATTTACAAAGTAAATATTAGTAGGGTTAGTGAAATCGAAAGAGGCTAATATTATAAGTCTACTGAGTGAATCATAAATCCATTTTTTTAACAGGGACATTTACTGGCTTTGCACTCTCCTTGCGTTAAGCATTATCTTGAAGCATAACAAGAAAATATAGTCTGAATAATATGTACTTTACTACAGTATTGACTTATGATGAAAAAGAAGAAACCTGTCGATGATAAGTATTAGTTAACTTCGACAAAACCAGTGAATAATGTTATTATCAATCTGGTAGATCTCTTAGCACGGGATCGTTTACCT
This sequence comes from Schistosoma turkestanicum, assembly GCA_944470395.2. Lineage (NCBI taxonomy): Eukaryota > Metazoa > Platyhelminthes > Trematoda > Strigeidida > Schistosomatidae > Schistosoma > Schistosoma turkestanicum. The sequence goes on from CALYCR020003323.1 coordinate 33,708, forward strand.
CCCAGTAGAGAGTTGAAAGTTGATCGCACAGTTACATCTAACTTCACGATAGTTATTTGTTGGTAGATTTCACAAGAAGTATCTCAGACATCCGTAAAATAATGAATGACGTCAGTTATGTCAAAATCTGTTCAACAGTATTTGAACAAAGCTTTGGACCCAAATGAAGTACTTTTTGTGCTTTCAGTATTCGTAGTTCATTTATTTCGACACAACACCGATGAATTCAAAATGATATATATATATATATATATATATATATATATATACATATATGAAGCTTAGAATTACGTAATTATTATTCTTATAACCATACTCGTAGATCACTACTATTGTTAGTGTACAAATGGTTTTTAATGAAAAAAGTTTGTATTATGTCTTTTTCATAACCAAAAGCCAAATAAAAACATGAAAAGAGCCAGAAAACAAATTTTCAAATACTTAGAAAATGTCGGAGCTCTTCAGAGTAATGAATATATGATGAGAGGTGTTTTCAAAATGTATTCGGCAATTAAAAATGTAAGTAACAGGCAGCAGACATTTTTAATGAAATCCAACGGACGGTTTTTTTAAAGACGATCGTATTCAAGCATAGGAACGATGTCGCATCTTATGAAGTTAGTTACTGGTGCTAAGTAGGTTGAATGTTCTTACTGAAACCTACTGGTTATCATTGAGGAACATGTAAAATCATATGAGGTAAAAAGTGAGGTGACTAGATGAGGTATAAAATTGACCCACTTTCTGGAGTAAACATTGTGGTGAGATATGAAACTTGTCTTGTAAACGTTAAGAACGAAGGATTATTAATTGCCAAAGATATAGTCCGGGTGATAGCAGTGACACGAAACTCAAAGTTGGAACAAGTAGTCGTCGCTTATTCCCGACAGAATGAGACAGAAGTTTAGATTTTTGAAAACAAGCATAAGTAAGGCTAATATTATCAAATAATTATCAATATATTAGTTGATATATTATTAATTAATATAATATATTTATTAATTATTACTATATGAATAATCAGTATTCAAATTGATGATGATATACAATATTATGTTTCTTCCTGAGTTTGAAATAAGTAATATATTTGATTCATAGAAAATTAACTACAATACTAACTCGTTTCCTTCCAAATGATGTTTAAATCTGGATGTATCAAAATGCATATTTATTACTGGGCAGTTCAGGAAATCTGTGACATGTAACGAGATGTTAAAACGAAGAATACAAAATTAGATGAATGAGACGAGCACGAGTATTGGCCGCTGTTTGGATGACTAGTTCCGACTGAGGAGCATTCAATATCAATTCCGCTCTAGTTTTGAAATGATAAAGTATTATTAATAACAGTCTCAGAATTATTGTATATTCATCTAATGAATGACTGACAAATTCTTTTCTTCAGGCAATGTCAACAGATAATGTTCGAACAAAAGTTAAATTTGAAGATTTGAGCGAAATATGTTCCATAGTAAGTTGAGATTCCGACTTGAAATCCGAACACTCGGCTAAGTCCTTTTACTTCACTTATAATATGAACAAAATATAGTGAACAATCCGGTTGATTACTTTGGTTTAAAATTGTTTCAACAAACATGATTGTCTTGAATGATTGTAGTCTTGATAATCTGGATTTAGTGTCTATTCAAATAAGATCATGCTTTACCACTAAAATGATGAAAGTACTTTTCTATTTCTTCCGAAACAGAATGTAAGAGAAGTTATTATGATTAGTTCAAAAGTGTAGAATTTAACACTTTGTATGTTTACGGTTTGGATAAAATATACGAACAATTTATAAAAGAGACAGTCACTTGATTTGTATTGTTGGATCTGTAATTCTTATGCAAAGATGCATAATTAACAATTGGAAAAAACTATGGAGAGAATATATTTCTGAGAATTACGATTATTTTAGAAAATCGTAAACTCCTTCGAGGATATGTGTAAAAACTGAGCATACCATTGTAGTGTTATTGATGTATATAAGACAACGAGATAACAGTGATAGTCAAAACAAGGATGAAATTGATAGCATCAAACAGCTGCATGCAAACTGAACTAAAAGAGAATAAAATTAAGCAGTCGGACCATCAGGATTCAATAAAAACGGAATACGTAATCAGTTTAGAAAGTAAAATACTTACAGATATAACAGATTATACCAATAATTTAATTAAAATTGTTTAGTTGACAAACGGAATTGCTTTGTTGTTCAAATGATTAGACAAATTGAAGTGTTGTACTTGAATAACGTTTTATTTGTGCAACTGTTCTATACATTAATAAAATCAAAACGAAATTAAACACGATCAAGTTAACTTTAAAACCGATCAAAAAATAAAAGATTTTACCTAAAAACGCTATTCGGATCTGAAACATTCTGATTGATGAAAAGTGCAAATAAATTGAATATTCATAATTCTTGACAAACGGAATTTTTAACGGAATTTGAGATGACCTTCTGTGATGATCTTCTTTAATAATCAATCAATGATTTGCAGTTGTTTGTAAAGCAAGATTATGAATATGGGAAAAGATGTATTCATTGTGAGAAAGAAGTTCCATTTTAATGAGTTAACCAGGATAAACTCACTGATATTGAACATACATGTACATGTCATTTTCATATATGAAACACATTTTAATCGTTTTAAATTTGTTTCAAATTATCTACTTCGACTAGATTGATTGGAATGTTCTATTCGGAAATGTATTCCGTGAAACAAAGTATGAGGCTTATAAAAATCTGACAATTTATGTTGAAAATATACAAAGCATCAAGAGCGTTTGTAATGTTCATAGAGCTGCTATGCAAACGGCAAGAGGAAGAAGGTATTTTTCTCCAAATTAATTTATGAGCTTTTGGAAACCTTCATTTTGTAGAATGTCATGTGCTAATTTGTCTTCACAATACTGTTTTCATTTTTGCATGTAATATTTTAAGCAATTAGATATGCACTACTCATTAGGTTGTCAAACAATAATCTGAGTTATATTCAGTGATGATTGTTTTGGTGACTTTTTCCTTGAAGCAGAATAATTCATTTGTACTTTTCATCCGATTAAAGACAATGACCAGTTAATTATGAGGTTCATTAAATGTTCCTTGTAGCACAGACATTCGGATTCATAGAAAAAAGGTGAATTTTGGAACCGACAATGCAGAATCGTTATTGTAGAAGTTGTGCTCCGTTTAGATGTAAATTATCAATTTCATTTGGTGTGTTCTACCACTGTGTTGACCAAAACTGCGCGGAGAAAACAATTTTTGTTGTCAACAATATTTAATGGCATTTCAATCGATGTCTGTCATCAATGAAAATCCTTGAGTGAAATAAATCCCTATTATGTGGCATAGTTTATTTATGTCTGCAAATTTCTGCACAAGTTTCTGTTGCAAGTTTCTTACACAACTAGCCAGACTGAAGAAATTGTACCGAGCAAATGGTAGGACCGTTAGTTTATCTGGTTGAAATGATCATCGTCGATAGGTAGGACTATATAGAACGAAGACAAAGATACATTACACTAAACTAAATAGAACGAAAATACAATACAATACGATACTTTTCACAACTACATGAGTATTATAAAGAATGAAATTCATAAAAATCAATGTCCCTTTTGGATACTTCATTATATGTCCACTTTATAAACATGCATCTTCAATATCTGTCAACAACTACTAGTATAAATTTTAAGTCAAATATTGATTGTGCATTGATTAAACATGTGGTTTTTCTATTCAATCTTGTAGAGATCTACACAACATGATAGTGATCAGCTTTCTGTACAACTTGAGAACTACCTTGAATGAACATTTTGAAGATTTTTATCCTGTCGACAATCGTAAGTGCCAGCAATCAATCACACAGATGTGATTTACTCTAAAAGTTTGTTAAGACCGATCACTTTATTTCAGATTGACGTTTTGAAATCGATGGAAGACAAATAAACACATTGAAACCATATTTCGAAAAAAAGTTGTCTTGTTCATGCCGGATGCAGCTAACATGACACTATGCTGACAGTGATTGGACATATTCTACAACAACAAGTCTCCATAGATAGTATTAAGAACTGGTTGAATAGAGAATGGAGCAAATTGTTAACAGTCGGGCGTTATTTATTCACATTAAAGTCATTGTAATGATTAGACAGTATTATCTCTAATGTTTAACTGAGTAAGTACTCCAGTATTTGCTCACATCCATTTTGCTGTGTGGGTTCAACAACAAATTTTAATTCAACAGAAGAGTATATAAGGGATTACTTTGAAATAGTACTGGTAATTGAAAGGGTTGTGTGCATACAGTAAAGCTGAAATCATCAAAAGTAACATGAATTGATTATGAAACAAAGGAGTTTTCCTAGTGAACATACGATTAGTTCTGACCAAAGACAATGTTCTGTTTTCTCCTCTATTTTGCTTCTTTCGGTCATTATGAAAAAATGACATCTTTAGATAGGAAGTCGAATTGCACTAATGAAGTGAGAGAAAATTTCCGATGGATTTTCGAACGATATTATGGATATTCCAGTGTATCGAGTAGTGGGGAAAGAGAAGTGAGTTTAACTTTTGATAAACCATTCTTTCAAATTTATTTTTTTGATAAAGCATCACACAGCGCTGTTTTGCACGATGCTTTTCAAAGCATAAATAAGTAAAGCTTTTAGGCATGAATTCATTTGATTCAGAAAGTGAAATAATGATGATTTGTAACTCATGATGATTTTACTGTTCTCAGATATATATTTGAATCCACTACCTATATCTGAGTAAAGCTAGAGTCAGAGCAATGAAGAGATTTGTGCATTTTTGGTGATCAAACAATGAAGAGATTTATGGATTTCTGGCGATCAGTCGTACCGGATTCTGTCATTTTCTTGCAGATGGTTAAGATTTATAAAATAATATTCATACAAGTACTGATGATTTACATCATTTCGGAAATCTGTTTGATCATTTTTATCTGTTTGTATTGAATAGGTTAGAGTTATGCTTTGGGAATTGAACCAAACATTGACTCAGTTATTACGTCTAATTTCATGGCCCACTGAAAATAGTAGAAGAAGCGCTATTGAATCGGTTTGTCTAATTTTGATAATTAATTATGTGAATAATAACCCGATGCATTATTCAGGTGCGCAATTTCGATTTATCGATAATAACTTCGAAATCGTTGAGTGCGAAAGCCAAAGTGAACCAGGATTTATTAGCTGAAGTAAGTTCCTCCAGTACAACACTATTTATTACCCAACGAATAATTGATAGATAAATTTACCAACCAAGGGACATATTATGCACTAATTCGCAAATTTTCCTGTACATCCAATCGGTTTTTTGACATGACTTATGCTAATGGTTGAAAATTATGTATTACAAATCGATATATATTTGTATGTTGCATGGTTATTCATTTTGAGGAAAGTTTCAGTAAGCTGATAGTCGTCCAGAATTTATTTTGAATTTTTAAATTGATAAGATTGAATAAACAATAATTACAAAAGATTAGAAGTTTGAATAAGTTTTAGGAATATGGTGAATGAATGAGAACGAAACAAAGAACACTTCATCGTGTGAAGATATTACGAACTAATGCAACTACTAATAATTGTGAAACACCAGTTTGTTTTGAGTGCTTCAATAACCCCTGTCACAGTGATGTGCAATGAAGTTACATGATTGATTGAAGTTACATGAAGTTACTGAATAATAAACACATTTTAGATTTGCCTTTTCGGGAGATGAAAGAGTAGTGTTCTTCTCATTTAACATGATGATGATCGTGGATCGATAAGCACTATTCAGTTAGGCATTTATGTGAGTAGGTTATTATAGGGTTGATTACTTCAACAGTCTGAACGCATCTGAAGCTAAGGTGTTAGGAACAAACATCATTTCTAACTGTGTCGTAATCACCGAGTTCATTCCATGTTCTATGGTGCTTACTAATGAGCTTCTGTGAATTAGGAGTTACATGCATATATTCTTCAATGATTGCTTATTGAAAACATCAACATTTTCTGACAGCTTGCATATGGTTTAAACAGGTTTAATATCAATAATTCAACTGATTGTATAATATCATTTGCTTGGTGTTAATCAACATGGCATGTAGTGAAGCCTCTATCGCCTGTTCAACACAAAGTTACTCCACAGTTAGTCCTAACAAATTTTGACTTGACGAGAAATCACCATCAGATTGAACATTCCAAAGTGATTCATAATATGTCAGTTTAATAAATGTGTAGTTCCTATGTTCTTTTGTTTCTAAGTGTAGGTATGTACACACTGGTTGTGACTGTATTAATAGAAATTTATTTACAATTACACACAACTTTATTTGGAAAAGAGTCGATTGAAGCTGTACACCTTTGATCTTCGAGATGAAACTGCAAATGATTTTCATCAGTGTGCTTTCTTTACCTGCTTACCATTTTTTTTCACTAATACTATGAACATCACGCGAATTCGAATTTTTTCTGAGAACATTTCAGTAAAAAAATTGTTACCTATGACAATAATTTGTTAAATCATTTAATTTTTCTTTTAGAATAGAATTTCTAAAAATAATTACTTTATGAATGTGTATTATTGTCAAAAGACCAACTTCCTTAAATCAATAGATGCGATTTTGTATGAGTACGATTTGTAAGTGTAATCTTTTTAAATATTGGTAATTAACATATTTTCACATCGAGTAAACAGTGTTTTAACTCAGTTGATGGTACGTACTGGAAAGTAATGTTACTTACTTGCTTATTTACACTGGTTACTCCCAATGAAGCCTAACTCAAGGACAAGTATTCTACAATCTACTCTGTTCAGCGCGTTCCTTGAGTGACTTTCGTGATGTGTCGCACCCAATCTCAACATTTCTTGTTCATTTATTCGTCAGTAGGAACCTGCTTCCTTCTCTGCTGTTGATGGTGTCTGATTAACAAATGAGAAGCATCTTGCGTTAAAAACTGTTGACAAACACTTGTATCTTGTAGATAAGAGCTTTCGTGGTTGTTCAACTTTCCGCTCCATAGCATAGAAGTGTATTGATGATCGTACGGAAAATTAGGACCACTGTTGTCTGACAGACAGTTGTTTTGAATTCAGAATGTTTTTAATTAGAGAAATGCATCCCTGGAGTTGCTGCATCAAATCAATGTGGTTATCAATGAGGCTGCCCAGATATGTAGAGGTTTTCAAGACTTCCAAAGATTTTATGTCAAATGTGATTCAGTAGATGTATGTGATGTTGTTTCGGAGAATCTTGCTTCTTCTTCTGTTTTTGTCTAGATCTATGGCTGCAGGTGCTAATGCTACACTGTCCATTTTCACCTGCATTTGTTGTTGCGTGTGTGATGGAAGGGTCGCATCATCTGTGAAGTCTAGATTCTACAACGGCATCCAAACTGTCCACTGTGTCCCGCTATTTTCCTTACCTCTTGAGGTCTTGACTTTCTTCTCAATCACACTGCAGTTTCGAAGAAGCTTCCTCAGCTTCATTTTGTATACGCTATCAAGTACTATCTCACAGCCAACTGATTTGATTGAGTGATGTGCTGTCTATCTAACCTTGATGTCTAGTTCTCCCATCAAAACTGTCAAACACCTTGCTGAGGACTTCCCGATGATTGGCTGCAGCCTCCCATTGGATTGGTTCTTATCGTCGAAGCATCCAAGCAACTCTTTGGTTGTGTGAGGAGTTTCGTTCTTCGTGGATGAATTAAGACAGCTTGTCTGCTGAAGCTAGTATATTTCGTCCAACGTGCATCTATCGTGTCTCATGTATTCCTAGCACCACCAGCATCATTGTTAAGAAGTATCTATCATTAGATACTTATCAGTGTCTAATTTCAACTCCATAAGTTTCAATTTAAACAAATGAACTTGGATAAACATAAAAACAGACCCTCTTGCTTCAAGCTAGTTAGCTGTGATAAAGCTTTTCAATGAGTACAATTTATTCCCGTCACCACTAGATTGTATTTTTTCACTTCCGCAGCAACTTGAATTGTTCTTCCGATCTCTCGCATTGTACAAACATTCCATGCAAATATCCCTACGCTTGTCCTGTTTGTCGGTAGAGTTATCAAATTCGTAACTTTCGAAGAAACTCGCCTTTCATCTTGAAGCATCATAACGTTTATAGATGAAGACCTTTCCATTACCAGGCCGAGTTTGACGTTTCTTTTTACTTTTCTTTGAATAATGCATTTGAAAATGTTTGCGTTCCATGAATTGTAGTAGCTTATTCTACTAACCATTTCAACCCATTCATCAGGGTATTGGACAACAGTGTCAAGTAGGGTTCTAGATAAAGTTAACTTACACTTTTACACTCATTTAAACACATCCTCATATTTCAAAATCGATTTCACTGCCTCTACAGATAGTTAATAAAACACGAAAATGGAAGCAAGCCTTTTATATTTTGCAGCATTACGCACTAAATTTGTAAGAAATGAAAACAAAACAGCGTAAAAAATTTTTTCATCATTCGTCAGCTGATTATGTACTTTAGTTTAGTCAATGGTGATCATGTGATTTGGTTCAGTCAGTGATGATTAGTTTGAAAATATAATATCTTTGGTCTTCACCTGAAGAAAATGTACTTCGAAACGTCTTTGTTCGTTAGCCTTATGTAAAGCCTTTTCTGTATGTCGGGATATGTGAAAAATCGTTAGCGAATAAACATGCAATAAATTATTTAAATTACAGACGTTTCCTTTTCACTCAATTTGAAGATTGAAACAGTTAATAATTTACTAAACATATCAATGTTCGTTTTATGTTTACAAACTATAGACCTGAAACCTTTAGCTTTATACCATATATATCCGGTTTTGAAGAATATGAAACGATAACTATATCTGCTGCGTTGTTGTACCCGCCGTTTCTACGTGCTTCATATTCAATATCTGAAAAATATGGAATTCTCGGTTGGCTTATTTGTCGTCAAGTAATATCTGCTGGTAGCTTTTACAGTATGTTATCTTGCTGAGTCCTAATTTTAACAAAACAATGTATTCTGAATTAAATACGAACAGTTTGGATTTGTTCATTCAGTTTTCGTTAACACATGACTAACCAAATCTTGTTGATTGTATGCTTGTTAGCTGTTTCTACTTAGTTATCAAGTCTGTCTTAACTGAAACTTATGCTACTTAAGTGTGTATAGACGACATCAGTTAAATTGCTAAAGCCAATGTGACTAACTAAATTACCTGTAAGAAAGGAAAAGCTTACGAATGCAAATTTTTCAAACATATATAATTCTCTGTCAAGCTTCACATGATTGTGTTTCGTTTAAGTTGGTCGATAGGATTTTAGACGATGTGGAATGTATGTATTCCGTATGACAACCTATGAATTTAAATTGAAAAACTGCTGATTACGGTGCACGTTGTAGATCATTATTCTTGTTAGTTTAGAAATCGAAGGTGGGAACGCTAAGTGGTTGCGATAAGTGGAGTTCATATGTAATAAATATGGCTTCATAGATAATTACACTTTAAAATTCACAGATACGCAGCAAGGTTATTCTTCGTTTTACGCTGTTAGAAACTATGAAAAATGATTCAAGAACTGAGATATTATTGAGTTCGTGGAGCTTTGAAAGCGAACAGATGAAGGGGAAATTTTCTGATTGGATTTTCGTTGTGATAACTGAGAATACATGTAGTTCGATTGTAACCTGTGCAATGGTCATGAATATGAACACTCACTTAATGTTCTTGTCTGGAAAATAATTTGTGTTTTAATGACATTTGCATTACAGTTTTGAGTGAAGATCTCTTTAATGAACAGGAAAACTCTCAGTTACAATGTGGACTAAACAACCCATCACCGATCGAAAATCAACTGTGCTGTTTATCGAAACAAAACAGCTCTGCGGCTGTTGAAAACAAAGTAAGTATTTTTTTAAGATAGTGTTTTGTCCCAAACATAGTTTAACTGCTGCAAAGTTATCGGTATTCCATTTATGAAACTGGTTTCCTAGATGGTAATACTGTTGGCGTTTAGTTATTCACTAAACAACATTTGTGGTTTCGGAGTTAATTCACAGATACTATAAATGTGTATTTCAAAACAGACCAAGTCAACCGATTTATATCACGTTTGAAATGGCATAACATAATATAAGTAAAATTGAAATCGCTTGTAATATTTTCACAGATACAAACTGAACTTTGTTTTCTTACTGTATTTCACAATGACCAGAACTTGGAGATGCTCTCAGCTGATATTAATGGCCTCAAGTACGCATTCATAGTAAGTAAACTTAGAGTATTATCTATATCATTACACCATCACTAACAACCATAATTGATGCAAAATCGGACCTTTGCCAATGCGTCAGCTAAATTTTAACTGCACTGAGTAATTTTTGACTGGGCAAATGCATTTGAAAAGCATGGAATTCAAATCGAAATGATGAGTTCGTTAGTGTAATTTTGACGATCATTTGATTTGTAGTTGATATTGAAATGATATTCCGATGAGAGAAAATCGAAATTGCTGACGTCTCATAAGTTGGTTTATTTGAAACTGGATATTTTCGTATCTACTACATTAACAGAATTTGAGATTATTTACAAATAATCACATTAATTACAAAGTTATTTCAATGTAAGTGACTGAACAATGACGTCTTGATTTAGTTTCATTCAAAATTAAGCCTTGTAGCAGAAAATCTATACAGATATACTAATTTTCATTGTTCATTGCCTGACACACATTGTAGACTTACAAGGAAACCATTATGGCCAATCGTGAGGATTTAGAACAAGAAAAGTTATTTTTCACAGCATTCGCCAAAGTAAGTTATGTACACTAAACGAAATTAATTTGAACAAAGCTCGTTCTTTGTTCATTCATTTAAATTGTGGAACATTCTAATCATTGATGAGCAGTAGACTAGTGCACTAACGATGAAACTATCTTATGGAGCTCGTGAGTGAGTGACAAATATGGTTGAATTTTCAACATTAGGTCTGTTTATTATCATTCAGTCAGTAATAAAGAGAATAGAGAACTAAAATTGTGTGTAAATGAATGGTTTTTTAGCCTATTAGGATGAAATATTGCGGTTGAGGTGAAGTATCTTCAGAAAAGTTATGGATACAGATTTACGTTGGTTGTAAGCCTATGAAAAAAAATGGAGAAGGAGTTAGGAAGGAAAAAGTTAGGCTACAGTGTTTAACAAATCGATCATTATTGTTGTCATGGTTACTTTCATGGTTAAAAGATGCATCATTACCTCAATGAATTTCTGTTTTTCCTACGACACATGACTTTGAAATAACTCAAACTTTAAAATTATGAGAAGTTAACATCTCGCAGTTCGTGTATTAGATGGAATCGTACTTACTTACGCCTGTTAACCACAATGGAGCATAGCTCGCTGACCAGTTTTATCCAGCCAAGTCTGTCCTGAGCTTCTCTTTCCAGCTCTGCCGAACTTGTGTTCAGTTGTCTTGTGTCTTTCACTGTTTCTCTGCGTAATTTCTTACTTGGACGTCTTGCATTTCTTCTACATTGAGGGTTCCAAGAAAGGGCCTGACTTATTATGCATTTGGGTGATTTCTCCATTATGTGTCC
>CALYCR020003324.1:0-23893 GCA_944470395.2 Schistosoma turkestanicum
AAATTCAGGTATTGAATTGTATTTCCATTTTTTTAATATAATATAGACCGTTTTCTCCTAGAATTATTGTGTTTTTTTGACATTGGATTGGGAGATAACGCGTTTGAATTGCCCTTTTTGGAAACCATTTGAACTGCTACGGTAGAAAATCTATTTACAGTGTATTATTCCAAATAGATCTTGTTTTGAGTAAGAACAATAAAACGATTTCTGATATTCGATGTCTAACAACGCTATTCACCTAACAAACAATTGTCAAGACGATCACACAGAAAAAAGAAATACAATTTCATTAAGAAGGCATTAAGTACATTGAAAAAAAAGGATTAATATTTTCTAAATTTATGTGATTTAATTAAATTTACACGTATTCCTTTAATTTCACCAGCATATGGTTTAAGTTCTTTACGAATTGGTGCAACACGTGATTTATAACGTATTGTTGCTTTACGAAATTTATGCCGTAAATGAACTCTAGGATTACGTTCACGTTTATGTCGATATTTAACTATACCTTTATTTTTCATTATCTAAAATGAAGAAAAACAAATAAAACTCGGATCAGATTGACAAGAAACAGTAGGAAGGAAACGTATTAAGCAGTAAAAAGATGTGATAGATTGAGAATTTTGAAACCATGAGTCGATCAATGTTAGACCACCACCATTAGAAAGAAACTTGGAAGCACTGGACGGCCGTTTCGTCCTGGTATGGGACTCCTCAGCAGTGCGCATCCACGATTGCTGCACCCCGCAGGATTCGAACTCAGGACCCTCGGTATTGTAGACGAACGCCAAACCATCGGACCATTGAGCCGGTATCTAACGGTGTTAATGTCTAACTTGATCAATTCACGGAGTTGCACAACCTCATACACAGTCTTCGGTAGTTACTGTCTACACCCGAACAGGTTGAACTTCACTGGTCACGACTTCCCACTAGAACTCGGAGAAGATTCCTCACGAAGCTAGTCACTAGTGAGCACAGGTAATTTGCATTACGGTCTAACATTGATCGATTCATGGTTTCAAAACTGTGTAACTTAACAATCTTCACAACCTCGTAATGCAGATTGAGAATTGTTTCATTAAAATGGACTACTACCACTACTACTACTATAATGAAACGATAAGTCAGTCTCAGCTACAACGTAAAACTCCTTACGTACGTACATAAGTTCATGTAGGTATAGCATAATAGCACAGAGTCGCAATTGTCAGTTTAAATTTCATAATGACAGAGGCAGTAGAAGTATTAGTGGTAATAGAAAAGATTAGGGTTCGAAAATATTATTCAAGGAGTATATTCTAGTGAACTTAAAAAGAAAAACATAGAGGTGATGAATAATTCAGAAGGTTTTGGATTTGAGAGAACACCTACGTCATTGCAAATGATTTTGTGACACGTCATTCAAGGTCTCTAACCATAGGTTACTATCATCTCACGGACCGCGATCAAGTAGTCTACACTTGACAACATGACTTAATCCAGCTATCAGTAACTTCTTGGATTTGTACCATGTTTTGGTTTGGCCGCCCGTAGCTTTTTTTCCAACATACTCCTACACCAGAGAACATCGCTCATCGACTACGAATTGATCGAACAAGATGATTCCTTAGTGTATGACACTAGATTACTTAGTTAAAGAAATGTGCAAATCAAAATCAGTGAATAAAGGTACAATGCAATTAGGTTTTTAGAATCTCATGGGGTGAAGGTAGGTGGGGGGTATCAATTTGATCAAATAAACCTTTCTCTTCCTCTCTAATTAGCTTGAAATGAAAACTTACCATGAAAACCATTGAATATACATAGAGAGTTGTTAGATACTTTTCGAAATCTTCATTAAACCTACTTCAATTTAGGAGATAATCCAATAATATTATAAATTCGCACAAAAATTTATAACCAACTGTATATGATTAATCAGCTATACGTGAAGTTATAATTACTTATTATCCGTAGTTTATTCAAACATATTTTCATTCAAGTATCAAATCGTAAAAAAAAGCACTTATTCCATTACAAATTCAATAAACCAACCTCTTTGCTTATTGGACGATTTGGTAGATCACAACTAGATTGATTAACTATTTTCGAATCGATGGTATGCTTTTCATCTAGTGCTACAGACTTATCACAATCACTGTCAAATTCGAATTCACTGTCCATTTCTTCTTCTTCATCATCCAATTGACTGTCAACAGAATGGCTGAAACAGAAAGAAATATTGTTCAATAATAATAATAATAATTACAAAAGAAATATTTTGATTGAAATGAAACGCCCAATGCTTCTGCAATCATATTCAAATGTTGACTTTAGCAAGTCAACTAGCATGAGACAGTGAGATATGAAAAGTTCACAATGCGTGTGTGTGTGTGAGTATGAGTATGTGTAACTGAATATCATTAATAGTCGATAGTTGATGAATGATGATGTTGTATCGCTACTGTTGTAATGCTTGCTTATATATAATTCCCAGCTAAATCCTATTGCTTAGTATTCTCTGACCACACACAAGTTACAAAGAATCAAAAAACACGGTTGAACAGGAAAAGATTATATTCCAAATAGCAAGGTTAAGTGGAATGTGAAGCCAAAGGTGATGGCGAAGGCAAAAATAGATACAACGTTAGTCTATTTAGCAGCATTTACATGAGAAGCTTCTGGATAGAAATTCACGTGATCGACTGGATTACATTTAACCAATTAGCACGCAGCTAACAATACGAGAATCTTCTAACCTATTCTCCAAGAATCGATCAGGAGCTGATTGGATAGGAAATTAGCCAATCAGCGCGCAGCAAAGTAGTCATGCTTTAATTCATCATCTATGTTTCCCTAACAGATGAATGTCAATTATTTCAATAAATGGTGAGATTCTTGAAAATATAATTTTCACAAATAAGTATAGGCATTTTGCTATATACTTCATTTAATTTAGTTTGAACGACTGAGTAGTATTGTGGTGCGAACTACTTATAAGTAGTATATGACATGAGTGTCAACGTAATGTCTAGCAGCAGAAGATGGGGGAAGATCAAGAAAGGAAGAGTTAGAACACAATGGAATTTGTATGAAACGCATGAACAGTGAAATGTCAGACAATGGATTGATGTTTTGCAACAGGAACAGTCCAGTTCGATATGATGAACTGATATTTTGCAAATTAACTATTTACGATATGGTTTTCCGATTTTACTGAGTAACTCTGTACGTTTCGTTAAATACAATTCAGTTGCCCTCACCTATGTTCTCGTTCACTACAGTATCACCAGTCTCCTAACACAAAACCGGTATGACTAAGAGCCGAGTATACAAATCTATTGTTGATCAATGGGTACTTTTTTAATAATTATTATTTCATCATCGACTGGTTTGTGAAGACGACACCATCCAGAGGGGAGCATGGGATACAATCGACAACTAGGATGCAGTTGAACGATCTGGCTCTTCTATCCCAAACACGCAACAACAAATGTAACAGAAAATGACCAGTGTTTCAGTAGCCTCAGCAGCAGCAGTATGTATCATCAACAACGGGAAAAGCAAGATTCTCCGATACAACACAACATGAGCAAACCAAATCATTTTTGATGGAAATGCCATGGAGGGATGGAGGAGGAGGATTACTGACATACTAATGTCACCGATAAAAAAGCAAGTTTGTTAAGAAAAAATATACACCAGGAAACAATAATAGAAGGTTGGTTGACCATAAAAACTTTTAAACACAACATTATAAATTTTAATTCATTATTACTTATCATTACTGGAACGATTATTCAGTCTATGCAATAATTCATTAGTCTATAAATAACAAAATAAAAGAAATAGGGAAAATATTGACGTAGAAACAAGCTAAGTAGAGTTTAATTCAAGTTGGACTACTCGACATTGATTAAATGAATAAAGAAACAGAATGAGATCATTTCAAGACTTAAAAGCCTCCCCCATCGATTGGGGCGTACAGTGAGATTTACGTGTGATAGTCGTATTTCACTATTATAAATGACGTTGATTAGTCGGGAATACTCAGGTTATTCTGTTTTTGTATTGAAATAATGAGTGAATCATTGTTAGGCTAACTGGAAACACTGGATGGTCGTTTCGTCCTGACAAGTGACTTATCAGTGGTAGTGCACATCCACGACTCTTACCACTTGCAAGGCTCGAGTCCAGGACATTCGGTCTTGTGAGCAAACGCATAACTTCTCGATTGATGAGCCAGCATCTAATGGTGTTAATATTCAATAGGTTGACTGTTGTTCCTGAATTTAACAACACATTGATGTTTTTTTCAACCGAAGTTAATTGTCATTTAAAGTGGAACATTTTGTTATTGAAATATAAAGAAGCCATGACAGTCATCTGACTTGAATTAACTTTATCAAAATATGGTACAAATCCATGAAGTGTTACTGACAACTGAACTGAGTCATGTTAGAATATGTAGGCGAAACAATAGTAACTGAAGCTTAGAGATCTTGAACGATATGGCTTAAAATCATTTGCGATTGCGCAGGTACAGTCATTCTTTGTGTTCTTACAAATTCTAATCTTCGCTAAATCATACTTGGTGAATAATATCTTTGAACCCTAATCTCTCCGATTACTGTTAATACTTCTACTACCTCTACCACTATGGGATTTAAATCGACAATTGCATCTCAATGCTAATATGATATGACAACTTGAAATGATGTACGTACCGTATCAAGTTCTACATTGTAGTTGACCGCCTGACTGACTAAGTTGACCTTAATTGCGTTATTCTCATGAATCAGACAAATTACTCGTCACTAAATTAATTAACTGAATATATGTATTTCACATTTATTTTGTGTGATCCTGCAGGAAAGGTCCTTTAGAATCACTTTTATTTTGAATAAAGATTTCTACCCCATAGAAAGAATATCCGAACGATAACAAGATTCAAGAGTAAAATGGAAACATATTATCAAGTCGTATCGTTGATTATGTGTGCTCATTTGCATTTGATATTTTTCGAAGGCATTTCGAGAACAACACAAATGGAATATGTGCTTAATGTGTTTGATGAAAAATATGTATTGGATTTAACTCAGTTGCAATATCATGGAAATCTAACAGAGCATTCGGATAACTGTTTCATGTCTAATCTGATGCTTAACCAATTAAACTACTCAATTAGCAGTACTCAATGCAGCACTCAATGGTACTCTAGCTGACGTAATCTCTAGTGGATAAAACTAATTTCCATGAAACCTCCGATATTTATCTTTATATATATATATGTATATATATGGAGAGGATTAACTCCTCCTGAAAACCATCCAGAGTTGTTTGCCAGTTCCAATTACGTATAAAGGAGGAAGGTTGGGCATGACCTTAGTAGCTCAATCCAGTTGAAAACGACGTTGCTAAAACAAACACCAACGAGAAAACATTTTTTAAACTACTCGAACTCTGCCCTAGGAGTCGACAGTTTGTTGTTGAAAGCAGATGTGATGCCTCATGATAAAAGTCGAGCTTCTTCGGAAGCTAAAGAAGCACTGGATAAGTGGGCATAACTGAGCATCATCAAAGACTAATGCATCCTTACTACAGGATACTTGTCAAGCCCTTAACGAATTCAAGATATCTCTCAGCAGTATGAAGTTCCAAGCCTTACAAGGTCGATTCAAAGAGGAACCAAGATTCCGAAAGAATTTTTAACCAAAACTAACGTCAGAATTTTCAGTATAAAAGCCAAGAAAATCCTGTGGTATGGAGTGGTAACTTAGAGAACTACGAAAGCTATCATCCAAAAGATACAGATGTTTATTGACAGTTTTTCTACACAAGATACGGCGGATTCGTTGACTAGATATCATCAGCAACAACCAACTGTGGCAGAGAACAAACCAGCTTTCAATTGAGGAAGAAATCAGCAAAGAAATGCTGAGGATGGGTTAGGGTATAATGCTGTGGAAATTATCAAAGCAGGTCACGATACAATCCCTAATTTGGAATTTTCAAGGTAAAAGGTGAAAAGGAATTAAAAACAGACATTGAAAGACTGAACAACAATTGAAAACAACTGGGAGGGCAGAGTTGATTGGAGAATGGCAGCCGGTAGCCTATATATACTTCGTAAAAGGGTAACATGGATTAACTGAATTCAAGTGCACACACACAGAGAGAGAGAGAGAGTAAGAGAAACTTACGGTTTTCTTTTTCTGATTTTTAATATTCTTCACTTCATTACTAGGCAATAAAGCATGTAAGCTGTAAATCATAAAAATATGGGATAAATGAATTAATTATTATTTGTTAAGGTCAAATATAAGTTTGCGAATCGATTTGATCTAGTGAGCGATTATCAACTCATTTATTAGTCACAGTTTCATTACGAAGGCTAGTGACGTTACTTAACTAACCACAATTTGCGTCACTCATGTGGTAGGAGAGATATCCATCTGCTAACCAAAGGACGAGTGTACCGTTCAGTGGTTCGCTCCATCCTACTTTATGGCTGTGAAACATGGCCGGTAAAAGTAGAGGATATTCGAAGGTTTTTAGTATTGAATTATAGATGTCTTTAAAACATTTCTGATGTATTATGGAATAACCAAGTAAGCAATTCTGTCGTTGAGAAACGAGTATTATGTAGGGACAGAAAATCAATAGATGAATTATTGAAACTTCATCAGTTAAGGGTGTTGCGACATGTGTTGCGTATGCCTAACTGCCGACTGCTTCGACAAACGATGTTTTGTGCTGTGGGAGTAGAGTGGAAGGAAGCTAGGGTCAGTCAAACCGAAACATGACACAAATCCATGAAGTCACTGACGAGTGGACTGAGTCATGTTGGTAGGTGTCAACTACGTGGATGGGGCCCGCGAGATGATAGTAATCGATGATTAGCGACCTTCAATCACATGGTTGGTAACCGTCTGCAATGGCGCAGATGCATCCGTTTCTAGTCTTTGTCAAATTCTGATCTTCTGAATTCCTCATCATTTCTATCTTTTTATTTAAAGTTTATTTCACTAGATTCTACTTATTGAATAATACTTTCAAACCTAAATCTTCTCTATTACCGCTAATACTTCTACTATGGTGCGCGCTACTTATAAGTAGTATATGACGCGAATAAAAACGTAATCTCTGGCAGCAGAAGATGGGGGAAGATCAAGAAAGGAAGAGTGGGAACACAATGGGATTTGTATGAAACGCATGAACAGTGAAATGTCAGACAATGGATTGATGTTTGCAGCAGGAACAGTCCAGTTCGATATGATGGATTGATATTTTGCAAATTAACGATTTACGATATGGTTTTTCTATTTTACCAATTAACTCTGTAATTCGAGATAAATATAATTCGGTTGCCCTCACCTGTGTTCTCCTTCACTACACTACTACCTCTATCACAGCGGGATTTGAATTGAAAATTGCGTCTCTGTGTGCTAATGTAGTAAGGCAACTTGAACTGATGTATGTACATACAAAGTCCTACATTTTGATTGACTAACTAACTGTCCACTGCAAAGTAAGTAAAAACAAAATAGGGTTCAAACACGCATTCGAATCACTGAAGGTTAATTACATTAACCAATAGTGGATTGATTCACTTGAAATCAGCTGAACATTAAGTGGGGGAGGGGTGGTAGTGAGCCAATGAAATGTCCTCATATCAAACTATACAGTTATATGTACATGTACAATCAAACAGACAAGACCTAACTCAGAACCACTATTGGATCAAGTTATAACATTGACAAGAAACAAAATTTTATGCAGTCATTGAGAAAGAGAATTCAACAGTTTAAAATTTCAATATGCACAACTATATGACATAATGAAGCGTGTCCCATTCACTTACTTACTCACTCACTTACTACTCACCATTGTTCTCTTATACTTGAATCATTGATACACGAAGTGAAAGTGATTGGATTCAATGTATACGATCGACCAGATGATAAAGATTGATTGATCAGTTGAATGAGACGATTTCCAATCACATTAAAATATCCAGCATCTTCAGTTAAACATTTATGTCTTTCCTTTAAAATTAAAACGTAACAACAAGAATGTGATTAGATTGTAATTGGAGCCATATGTTGGATTTTATCGTGGTTACGATTGAGAAATAAATAGAGTGCACTGAACAAGGACTTAAGAAAAAAAATCTGTGTGCAATCTCATCTGGGATCAAAGTCAGATCCTTCAAGTCTTACGATTAATTCTGAATTAATAGGGACCACTGAATGGGCAACGAATAGTACGTTTCAAACCTTAATTAGTTTGTGATGTTAGACGGCGATGATTCAAATATTGTGAATGATCCTGGTTAACACTCCTCACATAAACAAACTCTACTAGATACGACTTCATATTAGAACTTCAGCGGTAATTTGCACAGAGTTAAATGGTTGGAGATAATTGGCTGAGAAAAACCTCAATAACTAAGGTTTCATGGTAGCTGGGAATGGTATGACGGATCCGGGACCGGGTACTGCTCCTGGTCCTGGTCGTGAATATCCTAACAGTAGACCGATGGATAACGCATTGATATTCGAATAGATTGTTCCTAGCTCCAAATCAATATCGACATTAACACTACAATGCTGATAAATTTACCTAACCGGTAGGTTTTCACTAAAGTGTACTACGAATGCACAAACGACGACTGCATCGACGAGCGACGTTTTGTGGTGTAGGAATAGGTTGGAAGAGACCTAGGGGCGGCCAAACCAAAACGTGGCAGAAATCCACGAAGTCACTAACAAGTGGACTGAGCCATGTTAGTAGGTGTAGACTACCAGATTGGGGTCCGTGAGACAATCGTAACCGATGGTGAAAGACTTTGAACGACGTAGCTCAAAATCATTTGCAATGGTGCAGGTGCATCCATTTTTTGTGTTCTCCCAAAATCCTAATCCTCTAGATTCTACATCACCTATATCTTTCTCTTTTTAAGTTTATTTCACTGGATTATACTTCTTGAATAATATCTTCGATCCCTAAATATTACCGCTAATACTTCTACTATCTCCACCACTATGTGATTTGAACTGACAATTGCATCTCTGTGTAATAATGTGGTGTGGCATCTTGAACTGATGCACGTACGTACGAAGTCCTATGTTGTAACTGACTGACTGATTGACTGTCTGAAAGTGAAACACCTAGATTTCACATTTAGAGGCAATCCGCATGTACTAAGTTTGTGGATATCACTTTTAAACAAAGATACACTGATTAATTGTACAAAGATTATTCACACACACACATACATACACACACAAAAAACATTCATCATTAGTTCATTGCCAGTAGAAATGATCATAATATATAAATAAATAATATCAGCTTACTTCATAATGTTCTACAAGTTCTCTATGTATAGGATTATGATGAAAAGCTGATGTGAATTGTAGACGATGAGTAAAGTATGTCTTTAGCAAACTGAAATATCTGAAAGAAAGTGAACTTGATTATTATCATTACTATTATTATTATTATTATCATTGATAATTGATTAACAACCATGATTATTGGTTATTGAATAAACAGTCAAATCTGCAACAATATATATATATATATATATATATATATATATATATATATATATATATATATATATATTATGGATATGTGACCACGAGTAATATAAAAGTGTTAGTGGGACATAGATGGAATTAAAGCATGACTAGGTTGCTGCGCGCTGATTAGCTAATTTCCTATCCAATTAGCGCCCGATTGATTTTTGGAGAACAAGGTAGAAAATTCTCGTGTTGTTACCTGCACTCTGATTGGCTAAATCTAATCCAGTCGATCACGTGAATTACTGTCCAGAAGCTTCTCATGTAAATACGATAAAGAAACTAACGTTGTATCTATTTTTGCCTTCGCTTTCGGCTTCTTATTTCCATTTAACCTTGTTATTTGGAATATAAATCTTTCCTGTTCCACCGTGTTTTTGATTCTTTGGAACTTGTCCAGTGTATTGTGTGTGGTCAGAGAATACTAAGTAATAGGAATTATCTGGGAATTACTTAAGCAAGCGTTTCAACAAAAAGTGTCTGCACAGAAAAAAACTAGACGAGTTTACTGAGCATCAGTTCACTTCGTCCTACTACCATATGGATGCGAAGCATGGCCGATAAGAGTTGAGGATATTTGTAGATTACTAGTATTCTATTATAGATATCTTGGAAACATTGCTCGTATATCAACCATCCAAGGACGAACGAGTAAGTTATGCTGTTGTTATGATGAGAATACTATGTACAGATGGTATTTCAGTTGGTGAAGTAGCGAGACTTCATCAGTTACGGTGATTGAGACATGTGTCACGAATGCCTAACCACCGGCTGCCTCGACGAGCAATGTTTTGTGGTGTATGGATAGGCTGGAAGAAAGCTAGATACGGAAAAGTTAAAACACGCGACAACTCCATGAAGTCACTGATAAATGGAATGCGTCATGTCGGTAGGTGTCGACTACATGGTTGGGGTCATGGCTCATAATCGTTTGTAATGGCGCAAATGCATCTACTCTTATTCTGCTCTCCAATTCGAATCTTGTAAATTCCTCATCACCTTTATCCTTCTCTCTTTAAATTTATTTCACTAGATCATACTAATCGAATCATTTCTTCGAACCCCAATCTCTTCAATTGTCATTAATACTTCTACTACATCGACCACTATAATGTTTGAATTGACCAATCGATCTCTTTGCTAATGTGGTAAGGCAACCTGAAGTTCTATGTTGTAACTATAACTGACTGGCTGACTGACTGCACAAAAACCTCGACTTTAAAAACGCAACTCAAAGATAGAATTCACCGCTACTATTTTTGTCTCGAAAACTTCACACAAAAAACGTTTAGCTCAAAGATATCGAGTAACTGATACCGTCCGCCATAACTAAGTTACGTTATCATAATTATTTATACAACAAAAAATGTTTTAAGTCGACAGAAAATAACCAATTCAATTATGTACAATATTCAATAACATTATCTATTTACTAAAAAATCAATCGATAATATTATTTCCCTGAATAATAATCATCTTAACCGATTTACAATTAGTAATAATTACACTATGGTGGAGTTTCGTTCTCTAAGTTCGATGGTTTGCTCGTGGAGCTTGCATTGTTCTTCTGAACAACATTGTCAGCATAAACTTCAAGTTGTGAAGTGAAGCATTCGAATTTCCCTACATATGCCTCCCAAATTGTACTGTTATAGTCTGCCTCTTTATATTGATTGTATCCCACCCCCCTAGGTTCGATTCTTGATTTTTCTGATTGGTTGGTAAATTGGATCGATTTTGATGTGTTTATTGATTGTTGATTGAATTGAGCGCCAAGCTTCTAAAAATTCACTAGTGTTCTCTGTATTCCCCTCTATCCAAGATTTCAACATGTTTTCAGTAGAATGTGTGTCCATGATTGTCCACATATATTGATATTGATAATGATATGTCAAAGCATTTGACTGTTAATTGATGTTCACGAAGGCGAAGCTGGAAGGGACGTCTACTTTGCCCATAATGGAAACGTTTGGTTTAGATTGGATTGATTAAAGTAATTCTGTTGGTTTGTGTGCTACACCTGTTCTAAACGGTTCCACTAGTCGTGCTGTAATTTCCGATATAACTCCGCCTAGAACACCTCTGGGGCTACTGTCAGTCTCAAGCCCGGATAAAGCGGGAGGGTTGGGAATGAGGTTAGTGACCCCATAGAAAACGAATTCGCTAAAAAAACGCTAACTATAAAATAATAATTCAAACCGATTTCCGATATATCTTTCATATATGGTTTCTATACTTGATTTCGTTTTTGATGATGCATTGAGTTGGTATTCTTTGATAAAGTTGTATGGGTAGCCATTCTTTTGAAGGATAGTTATCTGATAATTTTTCGGTATTATTCCGTGCTACATATGTGCTGCAGTGTGTTCCCATCCTCTTGAATAAAGTTTGTACGCAGATGGTTTTGTGTGTTTTTGGGCTGTTGCTACTGTAGTTGAGCATTCGTTCCGTGTGCGTCAGATTCTGACAAACTAAAGTCTTTAATTTTTCTGTATCAATTCTGGTGATCAATACATCCTAGATTGATAGCTTGTTATTCGGTTCCTTATCCACTGTGAATTTCACGTTGGTCATAGTGTAGGTGTTTTCCAGCTCATCGCTTTTAATGATGACAAATGCTCCTGCGATTCTACGATAGACCGAAACTAAACACACCCGACATCCCAAAACTGGAGATTCAAGTACACTGGCAGCCAAACCACCGAACAAATTCTCATTTATATTAACGCCAACCTAAGAAATCACAAGATCAACTGTCATTCATCATCATCTAGCCCAAGGGACAACTTCTTGAGGCAGGTCACGCACGGCCTTTTTATGAAAGGATTTTTCAGTATTAGCTCCGCTCTTTTTAAAGCACTTATTGGGCATCCCTTACCACTGGAGACAGAAATCCGTGAGGTAAGGTGAGGTGTGACATTTTTAGGGTCGGGCCTTTTCTAACCCTTCCTTCCTTGTGAGAAGTCAGCATCGTTGTAGATGCTGGTTGTCCGAGAGAAATACCTTACTGCTGTCACACCTCTCTGCAGTCAGCAATACGACTTCACCCTGAGACCTTGAGTAGCCGCTTTTTATTCTCATCGTTCTCCAATCGACCTGTCTGGCATGGTAGAACCTACAGAAACATATATTTCAACCAATATAGCTCGGTTGGGTCATCACACGATAGGCAAGCCCGATACCACCATGTCAAGGTAGCAGCTATAGTCAGGCAATAGCCATTCATGTACATAAAAACAAAGATAACATTGATCGATAAGAGTACATTTTCAACATACTTTTCATATTGTGTTGAACGTTTTTTCAAATAAATTATAGCAACACAATTCGATGGTACGCCACGAATACGCGCATTCTTATCCAGCTCAATATTATTATCATTATTAGTATAATTATTGATTTCATCATTCTTCTCCAAACCCAAATTCTGTGTTAATGGTCTCCATTTCTGTTCTAACCAACCAGCTACTTTATTTAATTCACTAAACCAATGACCACAATCTGGATAGTTATCATTTAAATACTAAAAAAAAATGATAATTAAAAAAAATAATTAATTAAATAATAAATTTACAATTAACGGTTAGGGCGTTCGCGCACAATACTGAAGGTCCTGAGTTCGAGTCCTGCGAGGTGTAGGAGTCGTGGATGCGCACTCACTGCTGAGGAGTCCCATACCAATGAACGAAACGGCCGTCTTTCAGTGCTTCCAGGTTTCTAATGGTGTTAGTCTAACATTGATCGATTCATGGTTTCAAAGAAAATGTGTAACTTAACAACAATCTTCACAACCCCGTAATGCAAAATATTCATTGGTTTATTAGGAGGAAAAGATGATGTTTGGAGACGTTAGATGAAATAGAACTTACTTGGAAAAGTTTTAATTTTGTAATTTTATGTTGAAATATTGAATTTCCATGTTTTTTGGCTACAGCTGACCTTCAGCTCATATTTCCCTCTCAGAAAATCCTTGACTATCATTGGTTGATGAATTATTTTTGTGGCTTTTCCAATGGCTCGATTTGTGTGCTTGAAAAACATGGTATTTACTGAATGCTTGTAGAATAATACACTTTCTAAGCCTTATCAAGACTTCTTGATCTAGTTAGCTTCGTCGGGGACAAAACGGATTAGAACAATCAATCGTGTCACTGTATCAATGCTGAACTCGTAATAGCATTCAAGCATATCAGTTAGCGAGTATATCAAATGATTAACAATTTAGCTTGTTTCCTCATCGTAAGTATCATTCCAACAGGTTGACTAGTCTATTTTCAACAAATAGGTACTGATGAACAAACTTAAAACGATTTTAACTTCATGAATGTCACACACATCTAATAATTCAGTGAATAAGTCAGATTATGTTTTGAAAATGATTATGACGACATTACAAATGCCACAGATGAAATCGATTAAACAAAGGACATCTAAGTTACGTATGATCCTGTTCTAAATAAATACATTAGCTTTCTTTGACCCTAATCCTACACTACAAAACATAGCTCGTCAAGGCAGTCACCTGTTGATCTCTTCCATCCTTACCTAGCACCCGTTTCCTAACAACAGCATTGCTTACTCGGTTGTCCTCGGATATATGAGTAATGTTTCGAAGACGCCTATGGTCAAAAACCAGTAACTTACGAATATCTTCTACTCTGACCGACCATGTTTCACAGAGGACGGAGCGAACTGATGCGTAGTACACTCGTCTTTTGGTCAGCAGACGGATATCTCTCCTATGCTAGTCGAGCCTTGTGTATTGTTGCTAAGATTTCGTCAGTCACCAGACCATCAGCACTAATGAGACTCTCGATACAAGTGAAGCAGTCAACCAACTCAACCACCTGAACTAGTGATAGGGAGTGGAGTAGTCGAACGTGTAGACCGCTTCACTTATCTCGGGGGTCTCATCAGTGCCGATGGCCTGGTGACTGACGAAATCTCAGCTCGGATACAGAAGGCTCGATTGGCTTTTGTCAACATGCGTCACTTATGGCGAAGGCGAGATATCCGTTTGCTGACTAAAGAACGAGTGTACTGTGCAGTGGTTCGCTCCGTCTTACTTTATGGCTGTGAAACATGGCCAGTCAGAGAAGATATTCGTCGGTTATTGGTTTTCGATCATAGGTGTCTTAGAAGCATTGCTCGTATATCCTGGGACACCCGAGTGAGAAACGCTGTTATTAGGAATCGGGTGCTGGGTAAGAGTGGCAGATCAATAGATGAAGTGGTAAAACTTCATCAGTTGAGTTGGTTGGGACATGTGTTGCGTATGCCCAACCACCGACTGCCTCGACGAACTTTGTTTTGTAGTGTAGGAGTAGGTTGAAAGAAAGTTAGGGGTGGCCAAACCAAAACATGGCAGAAATCCATCAAGTCATTGACGAGTGGACTTAGCCATGTCGGTAGTTGTCGACTACCTGGTTGGGGTCCACGAGATGATAATAATCGATGGTTAGAGACCTTGAATGACATGGCTCAAAATCGTTTGCAATGGCGCCGGTGCATTTATGCTTTGTGTTCTGTCAAATCCTAATCCTCTGGGTTCTTCAACAACTCTAGTTTTGACTTTCTAAACTTTTCTCATTAAATCATACTTCTTGAATATCTTCTAATCCTAACCTCTCCGATTACTCCTAATACCTTTACTACCTCTTCTACTATCGGATTTGAATTGACAATTACATCTCTGTGCTGATGTGGTATGGCCACATAAACTGATGTACTTACGTACGAAGTTCTACGTTGCATCTGACTGACTGACTACTCAACTACTTCACTTCCTATCCCTAGTTCAGGTGCCGACGCAAGCCAATCCGACTTTCGACATGCAATGTAAATATACATTTGCCTAACAAGTTTCCAATAGGACGCGTGACATGACTACTGGATGTTACAGACACGCTTACTCTAACATATGAAAACGTTTGTGAATTACCACAGTTCTAAAAATGACTAACTATCGAGATAGGTTATCTTAGTCTATTCTTGCTAAACAATAAACAGTCATTCATGACCACAATAAGAAAAAATCAATATATTGTTTTACATACCTTTTGTATGAATATTTTATCAGTTGATTTAGGCCATACAAGTAAAGGTAGTCCATGCGAACGGAATATTGAAACTTCAGATGATATAGTTTGAGGAAATGGCGGAATACAAAGATTAGTTAATTTACATACACCTAAATCAATTTCAGTAGGATTTGACTGACTTAATTGATTGTGATTATGACATGTTTGAAGTGAAAGTTCATTTAGATTTTGTTGTAAATACAAATGAAGTTTACTTTGACCAGTGATTACAAGTAGTTCACTGTCATCTGGAGGTGACAGAAGTAATTGCACTGACTGTGATTTAAATAAAAATGCAGGATATAATGCTGCTTGCTTTTGTCGACAATCATTTATATAAAGTTTACGCGATTCTATTTATCAAATGGGAAAAAGGAAGAAAAAATGTTTTTTTCAAAAAAAGGCGAATCCCACCATACAACAATGATGAATTATGAATTAAAGCTAACAAAAGTAAAGCAGTGCTTAGTACATGATATATTCATGAGTTATCACTGAAATAAATAATAATAGAGAATGATGCTGTTAGGATATTCATCAAATATTCTAAGAGAATTATTTTTGGAAATCTAATTCTATTGGTCAATATTATGGTCGTCCTAGCTATCAACGCCACGTACTTCAACGTTGTTTCCTATTGGTCGACCTAACTATCAATGTCACATACTTAAATGTTGGTTCCTATTCAACCTAACTGTATAAATACGCATTGTCTGTAACGTTTTATGACCCAGACCCGAATCTCTAGTCCGAGATCCTGATTCTCTTCAGGACTCGGACCTTTTATTTCTGGACGCTTGTAGAATACTTCATATCAAGTCTTCTTCTTATACTCAAAATGGGGGTTGGAACAATCGGAGTAGAGTAGCATGTCGTGTCACCGGATCCTCGATCCTCGCTCTTGTTTTCCGACTAAGGTGAACTCGTAATAACTCAAGCATATCAAATGACATTGGTCACGTGCGTGCGAAACAGATGCTTTTATTTTTAAACTCTTTATTATTGCACCTAGAAATATATCGACCATCGAAATGATAACACTGAGAAGTCAGTAAAAATACATCATTCGAACTTCACATAGTGTTAGGATATTCATCAAATATCCTAAGAGTACTATTTTTGGAAGTCTAATTCTATTGGTCTATTCCTACTGGTCAATATTATGGTCATCCTAACTGTCAATGTCACTTCAAATGTTGTTTCCGATTGGTCGTCCTAACCATCAATGTCACATACTTCAATGTTGTTTTCTATTCGACCTAACTGTATAAATATGCATTATCTTCAAAGCTTATTATTCCACTCATTCCTTCTGTACTCGACCCCATAAACAACTTCATCTAACCGTGTTATGTTCTGATATAACGGAGATTTGGGAACAGTATTTCGGGTCGTATTGGAATCCCTGAATTCGGTCAATTGGTAGGATGATATATCTCTTATCGCCCATAAGCGCAGACAATCGTAGATATATTCAAATGAGGAAATGTCAACATTTTGGAAAGGGAACAAAAAGATCACTAGGGGATTTCTATTAGCTTGGCAGTTAGGTTAAACAAAAACTAATGAACACATCAAGATTAGACTAACTTACCAGCCAATTAGAAACGTCATGAACAAGCATAGTAACAAGAACCAGATCAAAGGGTGAAACAATCAAGAAAAATATGGTTCGCAATGAGAGGATAGAAGTTGGCAATGATCAACCAAGATCAAGATTGACAGGCTGAGTTATTTATTATTTGTCATGTGCAGAAATCTGCATAGCTTACTTCTATCTAACGTTTGAGTTTATAGTATTCAGAAGAACAACGAATATTTAACGACTGAACTATTCAGCTCAGAGAATCAAATACCGCCAAAATCATCCATTTTAGCTGCAAATCACCTAGATTCAATCAGTCAGCTACAAAGTAGGACTTTTTACGTATGTATATCAGTTTAAGTCACCATACCACATTATCAAAGAGATGCGATTGTTGATTCAAACTCCACAGTGATAGAGGTAGTATAAGTATGAGGAGTAATCGGAAAGATTAGAGTTTGAGGGTATTATTTGAAGAGCATAGCCCAGTGAAATAGATTTCAGACAAGAAAGACTAAAGTGATGAGGAATTCGGAAGATTAGAATGTGAGAGAACACAAAGAATGGATATATCTGTGCTACCGCCAGCGATTTTGAGCTATGTCATTCAAAGTTTCTAACCATCGGTTACCTGTGTCTAGCGAACCCTAACCAAGTAGTCTACATCTATTAACATGGCTCAGTGACTTTATGGATTTGTGCCACATTTTCACTTTGCCGCACCTAGGTTTCTTCAAACCTACTCCCTTATTAGACAACATCGCCAGTCTAGGAAGTTGACGGTTAGACATACGTAAAACATATCCCAACCACCTCAAATGTTGAAAATTCAATACTTCATCGATTTATTGGCGATTCTAAAGTGGTACCATTTCCCCGACATTATCACTGCCTAGTTGGTGGTCCCAGGATATTCAAGCAATGCTTCGAAGACATCTAGAATAGGATGCTGGTAGCGTACGAGTACCCTCTATTCTTACTGGCCATGTTTCACGCCCATAGAGCACAACGGAGCGAACTGCTACACAGTAAACTCGTCCCTTGGTTAGCAGACGGATATCTCGCTATTGACAAAAGCTAGTCGAGCCTTCTGTATTCGTGCTGAGATTTCATCACATACAAGGCCATCAGCACTGATGAGACTCCCAAGATAAGTGAAGCGGTCAACACGACTGACTACTTCACTCTCTATCACTAGTTCAGGTGCCAGTGGAACTCAATCCTGAAGCAACATTTCGCATTTCGATGGGGAGAATCTCATTCCGAACATACTTGCATTGTTGCGAAAGGTAGTCATAAGACTCATTATTTTGTCAGTGCCTTCACGGAATAGAACTATGTAATCGGCATGTTCAGAGGCAACAAGTGAACCTCCCGGGGTTTTCTCTGAAAGCATGTCAATGACAAAGTTAAGAAATCATCTGAAACTTCTCAATGTTAACAATTTCATATTTATACGTTCACCTTCTAAAAACAGTCTTTACCAGTACGTAACAAATATAGTGAGTAATGATCTAAAGACGCTAGTAACAGACAACATGTAAAGTTGGTATATCTTTGATCTCTGATGAATTTTATATGCAGAACACTGGGTAGTGAGTTTGGTCTTTAGTAAAATCACATTTATTTATTTTAACAGATAAACATTATTGTATAGGAGGGCACCTAAATATTTATGAGCCAAACAAATTATTGAATTTATGAGTGGACTGAGAAAATGTCCAGCTCCGCAAACCGAAACAGGTGATTTTCTTACATAGCCACTCCTTGAGCTTTCGACCAAAAGATCTAATCCACAAGGCAGTGGAACAACATCAAGAGATGCAATCATCACATGGCAGCTGGTGACCAACAGTAGGTTTATACGCCATTCATTCCGTCAGTTTCTTGGAGTCTATGTGTAGCATTGGTTTGATATCAGGGTTTTGCAACTCTCCTAGGTTGTTTCCCTGTATTCACAAAGTTGGTCAAGACGCCGGACATTCGCTTATTGTCCTCTAAATTGTGCAAACGACATTCTTATCATGAGGTAGTCAGGAGGGTCTCCCTGGCAACGACTATATACGCGTAACCACGTGAGTATTTGGAGAGGAAAAGTGAACTCTTCTCATTTTAGGACATACCAGGGAATTTGGGGGAAACATAATAAAGGCAATCTATAACTAACGTGATCAGAACACCGAAAATATTGTATTATCATAGCATGCGATTAATGACATCGTGAAAAAATCATATATACACGTACGAAACATACATGACAGTTTTCACTCTTACCTTCGTCGTCAGCATCGACTTTATCCCCACCATAGTATGAAGGCCTTTCTTTCATCTTAGCGGTACTTCCATCCTAAAACAACAATACCTTTATTCGCTACACTTCTTACCATTTGGCAGCAGAGATATGAACACTGATATAATAATGAATTATTTCATTGATTGAGTGCAAGCACGTCGAACAAATTTATCAATATTAGAGGGCAAGACTCGGAAGATACAGATATAATACCGGAATTTAATGTGATTTGTTGACCGTAACTACTTTAAAATTCAGAACACCACTTTGTGTTTCTAAAGGCTCCTAAAGACGAGATTGAAACGCGCAAGTTCGTAACGCCACGAAAACCCAAGGACATTTTAGTATCCAATAAATTTTTCACGAGTTAGTATAAACCAACTGATTTATTCGCCTTCCCTTTGTGTTACTTCGAAACGGCTTCATTTGCTTGATAAAGGTAAATTGATGGTACCGTGAGCCCTCGAATTCTTTTTAGTAGCTATTTATGGATTTTGTATGTCCTGTAATTTGAGTGAGTGCGTTTGCCTTAGTACATTAGGGTAACTGGATAATAGCAGCTATCACACAGCCAGGTCAGCAATCAGCTGATTGTAGTACGGAAAAAAATGTCAATGCTAAAGTGAAGAGTAAACTTTCGGAACCATAAAAATCAACAAATAAATTAATTAAGTGGTAGTGAAGATAAGGCAAGAGAATCGAAGTGCAAGCAAGGACGAGAAAACATATGCTAGTGATTGATCTGAGGAAATGACAATGATTAGCACTAGCTGAGACAGAAACAGCTGGTCCAAGAACGAAATAATAACCCATCGGTGTATACGTTTTTATCAAGTTTCTTCTTGACGCTATTCACTGACGGGGACTTAATCACTTCAGCTAATAGAGTATTTAAAGATGGGATAACTCTTAGTGAAAAAACTTATGCAAGAGTTCGGCTGCTCGCTCCTTGGTGTGCGATTTTTTGAGGGTTAACTCGTGAGGTGTGATGGTGATCATTTGCCATAATGCTCGTGCTGGGATGATTAGGCATACACAATATGTTGCATTTCATCAGTTGATCAATTCTAATTCTTGTATAACTTAGCAGGAATGGTCTCGAGTGTTATAATCTGTCGTCGCAAGGTTTATTCTTCAGTCCAGTTACCACATCTCTTTTGAAGAGAGGATGTGCGATCACACTGTGAACGGAAGGTGTGGTCATTTGCTTTTTTTTAAAGAGAGTTAGGAGCGATTGCGGGGTGAATGTACCGAGTTGTCGTGGCGAAATGTGAAGAGTTGCACTAGTTTCGACTGCATCTCCTATGTGGTTTGACGAGTCATTCTCTCTATCTGCGGTCACCAGACCCAGTTCGCACTCTGAGGAGGCATTTTGGAGAGAAATTTGATCGAGAATGCAAGTTGTTTGAATCTAATGGGGTAGAATGTTCATGACGTGACATTATGCGGACTGATGTTTTATGATCCAAACAGGTTTCCCAGCTGTCCCATGCCATTAGAAGATTGGGTGCGCACGAACTATCTTTTCCAAGCCTGTGCTGAGCTTCATGGAGGATGTTTTTTCTTTATTGGTACTCCCACAGTCACATACTTACCAGTCTGTCCATTACCTTCGACAGTATTGGTAGTAATGCGACCAGCCTAAAGTAGGCCGTCAACTGTGGAACAGGTTGCCAATTACTATCCGTATTTGTGACACAATCACTAAGTTCAAGAAACAAGTCATGCTGTTGCTAGACTCTAAAGAGATATACCGACTATTCCCGGAACTCACACAAAGTCCCCAGGCACTCTTTTATGGTCCACCAAATATTTAGATGAACCTCGGAAACGAATTATAGACTATGAACACATTGTGTTCTCATTACCACCCATACATGTATCATGAAATGATAGACGAATCCCCCTGCTCCTACTAACAGTAATAGGTTACGCCTTTGAAGTGTTACCCGTGACTTTTCCCTGAATTTAAATTCCGATTATTATTTTCATATCTTCAAAGCAGTTTTAGTTTTTATTTCTAGTAGACAGACAAATTGAAAAGCCTGTAGATGCTGATCAACTACTGTCAATTACAAGGAACTCAAACACCGTGTATCATTGTGAGTATCTTCTTATTTAAGTAATAACAGTTAAACTAATTTTTATTTCCCCAATTCATTAACATGCAAACACCTTGCCTGCTTACCAACTTATCGCTTTACTCATTAATTTTTAACATTATTTCAACTCTTTTTTTTCACTTTCTCCTCGTTCCAGCTCCCTGTCCTTCCTATTTCCAAACTACCCATTAACTGACTCATCTTACAAATTATACCATTCGTTTACTTAAAATCAGTGTGATATGCTATGTGGATATATTATCTGGCAAAGTTGTCTGGATTGCTTGTAATGTTGGAGGTAGTAGAGAATGTTAATTCCGATAAGGTGTACAAAAAAAATTGAGAGTAGACTAGGGACCATTATTTACAATTAACCATTAAACGTAAGAGAGCCTAACATCACAAAAGGAGGGAGGGTGGTGTATCTGACCAGCATTCATGACGGTGGGGCGATAACCTCAATCTACCCATGTCTGTGTGGCAGAACATTTTGTTTGCTTACGGCTCCTTACGATATAGCACGATGTAACAAATCAGTGATATTGATGTTACTTTTCCTAGTTAACCTCGTCTACAACCCATGTCTGTAACCTTGCACTGGTTTTTACTTCCTACCGAGATATCCTATCACAAGCTGGTCTGGAAAACTATACTAAAAATAGAGCTCATTCATAACTTCTTGAGCCTCAGAGTTAAAAATAAAAAGAATAAATAAAACCAAAAAATTATATCACTGATCCTCTTTATTATATTTTGTAAATCAACTTTATTACTAACAACTTGGTTCTTCTGAATTTCCTCGATTCTTTCGACTAACTTCTCATTAGTTATCTCACTACTGAATTGTCTTCATTAACCTACATAAGCGCAGGTGTAAAGTGTTCTGATATTAAAAATGTTTGGGTAAACATACCTTTGTTTTATCCATAAACGTTTGTGCAAAGCCATTGTTCGGCTTTTAACATGAATATTTTCTGTTCTGCTCCTCGTCCCGTTTTCTTTATTCCTCTTTTTTCAGAATCTTATTCCAATCCACATATATTTGTCTGGATATTTGCAGTAGACTTGGTTACCCTAGCCAAGAACATGTGAAATCATTAGCTGACGAATATCAACCAGACCTTTGTACATTTACCGCATCAATTCTTGTTATATGAAAACCCATCTGTACCATGAATCGTTTCTCAGTCCATAAGATGATTGTCGTAACGCAACCTTCGTAACTTGCGCCAATTACTCGCTTTGTACATTCCATCTTTAAGAAAACAATGAATCTCGTGAAAAGTTTAAGTAACTGTATACCGTTTGTAGAATCCTTTTTGAATGTTTTGTTTTTTGGAAAATCCCTCCATGTTCACATATTTTTGTTATGACATGACGGACTCTTTCTGTTGACATTTTGGTATTTTATTTGATTCCAATTTGAGATTTTATCATTGTATATTGTTATTCTTTCTATATTTTGTACTTATATTGAAGTTTTTGTGTTTGCTTCTGAACTGTATATATGTTGTTTAAATTTGATCTTTAATATGGCTACAGCCATATTTGGATTGATACAGTGGCGGTTGGACTTAACGTCACTTATTCATCTTTCTCTTGGATACTCTTCGGAGTAATTGTGACTTGGAAAGTGCATCAAATTCAGGTATTGCTTTGTATTTCCATCTTTTAATATAATACAGACCGTTTTCTCCTAGGATTGTTGTGTTTTTAATATTTTGACCGGGAGATACGCGTTCAGGTTGCACTTATTGGAAACCATTTGAACCGCTACGGTAGAAATCCATTTACACCGTTTTAAAAAAAATATGTTGATAATCTTAACATTTTGATCTTGCCTGTAAATTGGCATGTCTCTTGTAACATATTTGTTATTTGAGAATAAATTATTATTATTATTATTAGGCTGGATCTTTCCTATATCGTCTTTAGAAGATCGCAGAGAGAAGGTTATTTCAATTCTGCCACGAGTTAATGCAACTCTATTGAACGCCTGAACAGGTCACGTACCGTGAACTGAGGGCTTGCGCACAGTTTCAGGATTAAAAAGCAGATGGTGTCATGTCCTTGTGACATTCCTGTTCTCAGGGATTTTAGTCTTGGTAACTTCCGGAAATCTGGCATCAAATTCGAGGATTGTTTTGAGCTTGTGTGTACCTGGCTTAACTGGTCGCTGAAGTTGGCAATAAAGAACTCCATCTGAAGGTTGATAAGCTCTTCAACATTTTGACCTACGAGAGCAAGTAAGCCTG